>JAQBSW010003479.1:0-82687 GCA_029291075.1 Eudiplozoon nipponicum
GTAATTATGAAATCCTACAATAAGGCAAAGAAATATCCCTTCGATTCATAATAAATTAACTTATGTCCATAGACGCTGGAATATACAGATAGTCAGACAACGTTTTTCGTTATTAATCAAGATTCCGACAACATGCCTCCTGTTTTCTTAGAAATCTTTATCCAGAAAACACCAAAGTTGAATCCAAAGTGTAACGCTCTTGTAGAACGCGTAAGTCTCGGGTTAAAGGCTGCGATATGTGTGTACGCCCTAGATATCCTGACACCATTAATCATCAGTTGCAAAAGTCACATTTGGTTTAAATCCGCAACTTTTTGCACGTTTGACGAGCGGCTTTTTGGTAAGTGATTATCTACCAGCGGTAGCAATTACACAGGAACACCAGCGGGTTCTAAACAGTCTGCATGCGCAAGTTACAAGACCACAACATCCGCCGGTAAAAATTTCCAGAGCACTAGACACGAGTAAATAAGCTTGTGTACGTATTGATGCCGTTCAGTTTACGCTGCAGCCAAAGGACACTAGGCCTCGTTCGATAATTAGGCGATGTGCCAAGTTGTACGTCACTGATTACGGCTCGCGTCACAATTCAGTATTTATTGATCGATTGAAGTCTGCATTTGAATTCCGTATTAGGATCCTAACTATAACACGAAATGATAAACCTAGAAAAGTGTTCACTTATGCTAGGCATGCACATTTTCTTCAACGACTTTTCGCTTGTATGAACTGAAATAATTGCGAAACTGGATTTATCAAAATTACCTTATCTTTGTTTCGACTTAGACAAATTGAATTCCTGTATTGTTCGCTTGTTACACAACTCCTTTTCACACAAGAATGTTTGTCTGCGTTCTATTTATGTCTAAATTCTTAATTCGAGCGATACTAGTTTAAACTAAATACGAAATTTATAATGGACCAATAATTCTGCATGTTGACACAATCTACTCGACTTTCATTTAATAGAAACACACATAAACGGTTTTTGCGGGTTCCATATTCTTGTCTATTTTAGCTGCAAATTATATATGGGATCATGTGAATTGGTTTTTCTTTAAGAACATTAAGGAATTTCCGCTGTCCGCAATGATGTTGATGTGTGCAACCGGAAATTATTTGAACAGATTCGAGAAAACTCAATTACTCACAAATAGGCACGATGATTAACTTCGAACTCTTGAAACACAGAACGAACGTAATCTATTTATTATTCATTCTACTTTGTTGTCAAATTTACAATGCACCTAAGTATAAACCGTTACACAACGTACATAGTGTCATATATATACATAAATTTTAAAATAAGGAAATTATAATCTTTCCTAGAAGGAATAGTAAAAAATGAAATATATAATAATGTCAGTATAATATATATCAATACTTCAGAATTTCTAAACATTTTGAATTAAATGTGACTTTTTTAATTTCACCAGCAGCTATGGTGCTGAGCAACATATCCTCTGAATCAGCACGTTGACATCAGACACATACACACCAAACAACAGCCATTCAAGGTACACTCGAATCAGCATTAAAAACATCAATCTCGAAAGACCGATATTTGAATTGTCATATCATAATCAAAAACTACATGAGGGCTCTTTTCGAAATAATTCTGTGGTCTTCTATGAAAATGAAGTCATTTTACATTGCATTGCTCAAAAAATTAAAATCCACGGTTCGTCAAAGAGTAGACACCGGTCTCAGAATATTTAGCAGCGCATGCAATTGCAATGGCCTCAGGTGTTATAGACTGATGCAAACGTTGAATGTGGATATCAGAGCTGGATAAAGTGGCTCTCTGCGTTAAATTGGTGCGTATCCAGCCAAGAACGATTAGCTCGTGCGATTGTGCATAGTTGTACACATATTTATCAAGGAGGCCCGCATCAGAATCTGATGTGCCCATTTGTCGGAAATAACTAAATCGGATATGTAAAACTCCGTGACGACCGAGGAGACTGCCACAAATTTCCACATTTTGAACCGTATTCTCCGCCACCACGCAGTTTTGTCAACTGACAGGCTGAACCAGTTTTTCTAATACCAAATATATTCGCAGCTGATTTTGTTGCATAGTGTCCAAGTCTTGTATATATTTTGCAGGAAATCCGCTTTGCGTCTGGCTTTGTAGAGTCTGTACTCATTTGGGATTTTTTATAATTCGAATATTTGCGCATTGTGTATTTTTGGTGAATCAGCTTCTTGATAGTGTAAAATGTTCGATGACGCGGATTGTGAATTACCATTTCCTGAATGTGTGAAATATTTCTAATAATGTCACGAATAAATTGACCACGCAGAATATATGAACTAATACCGAGGATATTGCTGCAGTTAAAGTAAACCGTTTGTAGTCGCGTCCTCATTATACTTTTTTTTGTTGACATGTAAAAATATTCTCCAATTGCAATAAAGTGAAACAAAATTAATGCCCCCGTTTCCTTACAATTCTTACAGGTGCATAATAAATACTGGACTACAAGATTAAACAAAATTCAATAATGTAAACAAACATATTAAAGCTTATATTTACATTAGTTTTTGTTAAACAATTTTGTTAAATTTAGTTGTCCATTATTTCCAATACACTTATAGGAACTGTGAACAAACGAGGGCATTTATATTGTTTCACTTTATTATGTTGTAACGGATCACTTTTAATGCCATTACTTTTAAATCACAGTGGGTGATTATTGTTGTCAGTTTATCCGTCCAATTTGATCTTCTATTAATCTTTTCCAGGAATTTAGAATTAACATTTTATATCGCAATACAATGTTCAACGATCTAAATCGACGTTTCCAGAGTCCTCAATTTCAATTTAGCCGAATGGTGCGCAGCAGGTAATTTGAAAGATAATTGATAAAATCTCATTTTTACCTTTTTATTTATATTTATTTTACATTTTTAAATTAAAAGAAGGTTAGCATTAACTCTTCAAGTTTTGCAGAAGCAAAAATATAAGGATTTAAGTAATCAATTATGCATACGGACGTAAGAATAAACCCACATTAACTCACATAATTCTATGGGCGAATGATACATATTGAACTATCGGGAGTTGGTTATTATACTTTACAGCAAAAATTGATTTTCTTTTTACATTGCTAATTCGTTTTGTACTATTTATTGTAGCGTACCCCCAGAATTATACTCAATAATTTACAATTATGTTGACGCGAATGGACGATTCTTAAATTATTTAACACTGATTGGTGCGATTATTGAGTTGAAAGCGTTTCCAATGACGTTGTCGTTACTCCACGAAACTCGCCTAAGAAAGCTGAAGAGAAATATACGAAGAAAGGTAAGTCCAATCGTATTATTTTGCGCATTTTAATTCTTCTGATGAATTTCACTTCGTTTATTTCCATATATAAATATATGTATATATAAAAGTACAATGGCATAATTCGATCTCATATTGCCTGATTAATGTTTTACTTCATTTATGGCTATATATAAATATATGTTTATACAAAATCATAATGGCAGGATTGGACCTGAAATATTGAAAGACCTTAATGGTCTTATCGGTGGATTCCATTTCGGTCTTCTACACAGTTTCTTTATTGCTATCACTTGAAGATTTGAAAATTTATTTTACCATACTTAAAATCAGCTTGTAGGGTATTTACCTGATTTTCGGATTGCGTACCGAAATATTTGAATCCACTGTCATCATGATTTTTGCAGATATTTCCAAATCTTCAAGTGATAGCAATAAAGAAACTGTGTAGAAGACCGAAATGGAATCCACTGATAAGACCATTAAGGTCTTTCAATATTTCAGGTCCAATCCTGCCATTATTATTGGAAACGCTTTCAGCTCAATAATCGCACCAATCAGCGTTAAATAATTTAAGAATCGTCCATTCGCGTCAACATAATTGTAAATTATTGAGTATAATTCTGGGGGTACGCTACAATAAATGGTACAAACCGAAATAGCAATGTAAAAAGAAAATCAATTTTTGCTATAAAGTATAAAAACCAACTCCCGATAGTTCAATATGTATCATTCGCCCACAGAATTATGTGAGTTCATGTGGGTTTATTCTTACGTCCGTATGCATAATTGATTACTTAAATCCTTATATTTTTGCTTCTGCAAAACTTGAAGTGTTAATGCTAACCTTCTTTTAATTTAAAAATGTAAAATAAGTATAAATAAAAAGGTAAAAATGAGATTTTATCAATTATCTTTCAAATTACCTGCTGCGCACCATTCGGCTAAATTGAAATTGAGGACTCTGGAAACGTCGATTTAGATCGTTGAACATTGTATTGCGATATAAAATGTTAATTCTAAATTCCTGGAAAAGATTAATAGTAGATCAAATTGGACGGATAAACTGACAACAATAATCACCCACTGTGATTTAAAAGTAATGGCATTAAAAGTGATCCGTTACAACATAATAAAGTGAAACAATATAAATGCCCTCGTTTGTTCACAGTTCCTATAAGTGTATTGGAAATAATGGACAACTAAATTTAACAAAATTGTTTAACAAAAACTAATGTAAATATAAGCTTTAATATGTTTGTTTACATTATTGAATTTTGTTTAATCTTGTAGTCCAGTATTTAGTATGCACCTGTAAGAATTGTAAGGAAACGGGGGCATTAATTTTGTTTCACTTTATTGTAATATATATATATATATATATATATATATATATATATATATATTATTTACTTTACTATGGCTAATTTTTGGAGTGATAGCTGGCCCATTGAATTGTGACATTTCATGGGACAACACTTGTACTAATATATATATATATATATATATATATATATATATATATATATATATATATAGCAGGATTAGGGATATTGGTCTCACACTGTTGCTTATATTCATATATATGTTTTTATACATATTGACATGTATTTTATATATTGATATAAGGTGTGAATAACGTAATAAATATATAATAAAAATAGAAAATATTCATGTTTAACAATTAACAATGGTCCTTCTTCAATATATATATATATATATATATATATATATATATATATATATATAAAGTTGTTACGATATTATATTTAGATATATATGTATATAGGTATAATGAATTATTTTAGTCATATGAGCAAATATTCTTATGCAATTATTTCTAAGAGTTGATTAACTTCGCATTGTGCTTACGATTAGTTTTTTGAAAAACGTTAGTTGTCCATACTATCTCTACCTTTCTCTCTTTAATCTTTCACCTAAGCGTCGCTATGACATTCACTCTCCATCCATCTAAGTAACTTGCTGCTCCATATTTGAACTAATTTGTTACTATGTGCGCAATACCTCATACACCATTGTATACATTAGAGTTCCCGGCTTTAAATAAAATACAGTATATGACAGTCAAGGTTTTAGTTTTATCATTTTTGAATTTTGATTACCGTGACATAGTAGCAATACAGCTATAACAAATAATAAAAGGTTCGATACTGTCTCTCTCCCCTACAATATTCTGCATACGAGATGAGATTATGTATACCGGGAATTCGAGATAGCTGAGGTAAGGATTGGTCTGCTAATTACAAATAGTTATATATTGAGTTTAGTCACTGAGACAAATTCTATGATTAAAACTAGTGTTGAGTCAAAAAATACATATAAATAGAATGGTTTTTGATCGAGGTTACCACATTTGCTTAAATCTGCTATTGTGATTAAAGTACTGAGCATAGTTGCCTGAGGATGGTGCTGAAAAGTAGGCATCGAAACGTCGCCAGTAAACAAAGATGTGATAGAACCGCATTTCCATTGGAACTAATATGAAGTCAACCCGATCAAAGACAAAACAAAATTGGAAATTGTGATCAAACGGATCTTTGTGAAACTGTCAGTGCATTGCTATTACCCGCGTACGCAAAACGCGGCTTTGGAATATATGGTATTGTTGTACAATTTTCAACAGTCTAAATCGACGTTTCTAGCAGCAGATAATTTAAAATAAATTGATAAAATCTCGTTTATACTGTTCTATTCATATTTATCTTACATATTTCAATTATAAGAAATTTAGCATTTACCCCTCAAGTTTTACAGAAGAGAAAATATAAGGATTTATATAACCATTAAATCATTCGAACGTAGGCATAAACCCACCTATTTACTTATATATTTTAGGGAAGGATACATTGAATTATCTGAAGTAGTTATTTTAGATCAGGAACAGTTTGTTACAATAATACATAACAGCACAAATTACTTTCTTTAATTTCTACTAACTGGTTTATTATATATTTTAGCGCCTTCCCAGAATATTTGTAAAGGATGTGCCATGAGGATTCTAACAACAACGCATTAGTCAATAAGGAATTAGAAGCAATCATTTTCAAAATACGCCGCGCAGTTGATGCGAATGGAAGTGTGTTAAATTACCCAACGCTGATTGAAGCGATTAATGAATTGGAAGTGTTTTCAATGACAATGTCGTTACTTCACGAAACTCGCGTAGGAATGCTGATGAATAATATCCGAAAAAAGGCAAGTCCAACCATGAGCAAACGAATTCGCGCCTTGATTAAGGTCTGGCAAACTCTGATGAAAGTTGAGGACAATGCTGTCACTGCAGTGCCTAAATTATTGGTTAACTCGAACACAAGACAAATCGGTCCAGAAGCAACATTCACATCTTCAGACGTTCAGCATCCAAATCGCCTACATGCACTTCAAAAATTGTCTCCGGATTTGGAAAAAAATATACCTCATGCTGATACACACCACATTAGACCTGATGGTGCATTTGTTCGTGACTGCATAGAAATTGTGTAGCCGACATTTCCAGTCCTGTTCAATGTATGCGAGACTACTAGAGGTAAGAGACGCATATCTAAATTTCATTTCCATATATATTCAATGCGGTTTGTTCCTCGATAGCCAGTTTGCCGTCGTACTCTGATGATGATCATGAAAGGTTGAAACGCGTCAGTGCGTTGCGGCTGGCGGCAGTTTTGTTATGTTGTTCGAAGACTGGTTCAATACAATGGGATTGGTGTTTACTTCAAACTCGCAAACTTGATTTAAAGAATTGTTACCACCACCCGCGCAATCAATTATTGTTTTATATTGATGTGATCGTTTGAGGAATATTTGAAACAAATAAATATTTCCAAAAAATCGAATTAGGCTAACCCGACACTATTATTTGTCAACAAGATTTGTGAACTTAACCAAATTGGCTGAGTTACCCTTTCACCTGTTATCAATTGGACAGATGAAACTGGAGGACAAAGCCAAAACGAAAGACAACATGCCTGAAAATAAACGTTTGTGCACGTCTGAGTCCATTATGGGAAAGTTCGTTTAGCTCTCAATCCATCACTACAATAATTACCAGATCTCGGACATCACTTTTCGATACAGCGAGAAAGACTTTAACACACAACCAAACGCGCACACAGACACACGCGCATATACATGTAATAATCAGCCCAAACAAGGAATAGAGGTAAAACCAAGTCAGATTAGTTGCCACCCACATAATAAAATTAAAAATCCAAGATATATATATATATATATATATATATATATATATATATATATATATAATTTTGATGTTTAGTAGTTCAGAAATAAATGGACATTATCTACTTTGTGTTTTAATGTTTTCGGTCAACTTACGTAGGCCGATCGGCAAGACGGTTAAGTACTTGAATGAGAGAACATTGCAAATTAAGCGCCTGTTTAAAATCAAATTGCGAATACAGGTCTGCAATTGCGCAACAAATCGTTGAAACATCACACGTATGTTCTCCAGATGTAGCATTATATATATATATATATATATATATATATATATATATATATATATATTACATCAATTTGGAATAAATTTACTTCTAATGCCCTTTGGTCTGCAAAATAGCAATCAGACATTCTAGTGTTTGGCTATGAGCAATAGATATAGGGCACAACAAGGAACTTCAATGGCAGAATTGGTATATTTAGAACCATTAAAGCTGCCTGGTGATCTTTTACTAGACACCCGAAGCAGTCTTGATTGGTATTCTAGTTACATGAATTGGTTTATAGGAGCTCTTTAGCTCTGAAAATGTCTAGAAAAGTAAATACCAAGTGCACTGTGTCCTCCGATTTAAGATCGACATCGCATTTTCATGTGGCTAATGGAAATTGGAAGAATTGCCTGACTCAATTTTTAAAGGACCTTAGAAGATGAATAGGATGACAAACGAAAATGTCCTCATAGAATTAACGAATTGGAGGATTGTGTAACTTTGGATTGCATTCCCTAGTTTGTCTGGATTTATCACCAGACCGAAGGACTAGATAAGTTAAATGACCATCGTTCCATGGACATGCCTGATGTGTGCAATCGAAACTTGCGGGCACCAACGACAAACCAGCAGATGAACCATGCGTAACGTGAAATTCAAGGTCACCGGTATGCACAAATTATTCCGGAAAGGTTAAAAGTCAGCCAAAGAACAAGCATTACTTCTATTAATAGGTTTCTTTTTTTAGAATGTGTCTGAAGTTGAAGATATTTCTCCGACAAAAATAAATTAACAAATATTGGTAAATTTAAGCCACCGTGGCTAATTGGAATGACTATCATTAAAGTGGTAAATATTCGTTTAAACTCCACAATATTCTTTATTTTAATCTTTTTGGGTATATACGCTGTTGAATTGTGCTTAATTGCAGTTTTCTGTATTTTTTTTACTGGCGTGCGTGATCATCTTTGTTGACTTGCAGCTACCATCTTGTTTCTCGTAACTGTTTTACAATTTGTGATTTTCACAACCTAGTACTGTTAAAACGAGTTTCCGTTTTCATTTGTGCATAATGGGATGGTTCAGGAACATGTGCTTTAATTATTCTGTTTTTTGTTCTCGTTCCAGGTCAAGCATTCGGTGTGATGTGAAGAGTTAAATGTGCACTGTCCTTCGCCTATTATTTGATTAAATAAGTAAATATAGTTGTGACTAACATGGAGGCTAAACTTCAGTTTAAGGAATCTGATAGCATGGTAAAGGGAGTTGCAGGTATGAAATTATTGGATATGGAAGGGAAAACTGTCCATTCAGACTCCTATATATTCATTAAAACTGGTACAGACTTGGCGTCTATGAGGCTATCATTAACTGATAGGGCGTCCAAAAATCAATTTTGGTGGAATGAAACTACTTTTATGATGCTACTTTAAGTAACATATTATATTTCATAATAATCCACCCATATATAATAATAATATAATTATATCGTCCAATTAATTACTTCAGTGAGAATATAAAGTACATAGAGAAAATATAAACATTCTTAAGATAATTCCTACATTTGTCAAGAAGAAAAGCGAAGCTTCGTAGATGCGTGTTCGTTTTCCAAGGAATCTGTTGATTATATTTAAATTTAATTTGCGAACGTAATCTAAAAATTTATCTCCTTTTCATTTCAAATCCACCTTGAATTTTTACTCATCGACAAGCACCCTGATGCTAACTGGATCAAGGAGAAATTTATCAAAATGTGAATTTAACTATGCTCCTCTATCTTGTGTTTATGCTTGGAATGTACCAAAGTAATTCGGGAACATTTAATCTCATAATCTAATTTTTTTAAATTAAATAGCATTTACTCTAAAAATGAAACTGAAAACTGTCAGAATGCGAGACGCTTGCACTCTGAAATTTTTAATATAAATTTGTTTTACTTGTTAAATATTTCGCTTAAATGTAAAGTTTCGTTAGCATTTATACATTATAGAACAAATAAGAACTAAAACACATATGCATTAGCACTTTCACGCATTTCCACATACTCTTAGGCACTTGGGCATAAATATAATCCACAAATTTCATGTTTGCTTAACTCCGACGAAAGGATGTTCGAATTGATAGCTTCTATAATCTGCAAGATAGATAAAATGCCATGAGTCGAATTTACTTTTGCCTTTCGATATACCATGTCTATCATACGAACGAGATGGAAACCTGACTAAAGTGAACTAAATCTCTCTGTATTTTGAAGAAAAGCAATATCATATGTGTTTGGCATGCCGACATAGTAATCTCGCAAACGTGGCAGTTTATAAAATATGGCAATTGGAATGGAAATATGCAATCAGAATCAGAATATTATTTCAGTCTTTTCACATATTTTCATGTATTACAATTAAACAATCAGCGATTGTGCGGGTGGTGATAACAATCTTTCAAGCATGTTTGCATACTTTGAACAAACCTCAATTACATTTAAACAAATCAGGCAAATGATTTACGAGAATTCATCCTCGATTTATATAAAAGAAGGAACATCATGAAGAATACAGACGAAATGTTTGCTCTAAATTTAATCTAAGGACTATAAAGAATAATAAAATATTGATTTGAGCGTTTAGGAAAATATTTAAAACAAATAAATATTTTCAAAAAATCGAACCAGGGTATTCTGGTGCAATTATCTCTCAAAATTATTCAGTCAGGTAGTTGATGAATGTCAAATAAAGTGGCGCAACCTGTTTAACTAATAAATTTAATTTGCTACATTGTGCGATGTCATATTTTAATATATATATATATATATATATATATATATATATATATATATATATATATATATATATCCAATACATCAATTTGTAAATAATGGACTTGAACAGCTCTGTAGTACCGTGGATCCACTCTGCGTTATTCGACGATTATTCTGCCTCCATATGGGAGAAGAATCTTCGTGATTTCTCTAATTTCTAACAATCACAGGCATCCGTGCATGAGAACCAAACTTTGTAAAAAAAACTCTGCCGACGTTACGTAGTGTGCAAATAGCACCTTTATGATTTTCTTCGTTTAGCGACATCGACGATACTTGACTTTTCTTTTAATTGCATAAAAACTCCTGCATTACGGCCAGAATTTCAAGCCCTTTTGTAGTTGCTTGAATTCTCTACGAGACAAAGCAGTTTAGGCGACAATTGTTAATTTTCACGACAGCAGACTTAGTTTTAAATTATTTTCAAATTAGCAGTATGAAATTTTATAATCAGTTTTGCGTTTGGAATGAAACCAGCTCATTTTTATAGAAATGTATGTTTTATACTTAGATTTATCATCCTCTTGGATGGTTTGGCATAAAAATCTAGCATGTACTATCTGAATTTTATGTGGAAATGACAGGAAATTTGTTTGCAACGTGTCATAAGCGAACAATTTAAAATTTCAGTTAAATACTGTTTGTTGCGGAGAACTAATATATATGAAAGTATGTATTAGATGTTGCGAACCTAGTCACAAATTATTTCCGTTGTGACCAGTATGATAAACCATGAGATTATACTTTCCGTTCATGCTGTCTTTGGTTTATCCTTCTGGTCACAATTTAAAATTTTGTCTGTCACAAATTGTGACGTTAGATTTTATGCTTCATGCCTAATTAATTAAGTTGAATTTGTGCTTACTTAATCAACGAAATTATTTTAAATGTCGTTTACCATTCATGTGCACTTATTTTTGCCTTGTTGAAATCTTCAAGTTAACTTTGCACTACGGGGATGTTCTTTGTAGCGTAATATACTAAACGATAAAAAAATCAAGTGATGCAAAACATGCAACTGGAGTTCATAAATGCAAGAAAGAGGACAGTAAAGTGTAATGAAATGATCGTTGCATCCAAGCAGTTTCAGTAAGTGATATATTGGCAATTAGTTGATAGATTACAATAGGAAACGATTAAATTATAAACGAACAGATTTATACCAAAATTTTTAAGAGACAATACACAAATGTACATTATTAATTATTGCTCAATGAACATTAGATGAATATATTTTAGGTATCTATCTATCTATCTATCTATCTATCTATCTATCTATCTATCTATCTATCTATCTATCTACCTATCTATCTATCTATCTATCTATCTATCTATCTATCTATCTATCTATCTATCTATCTATATAGCTATCTTTCTATCTATCTATCTATCTATCTATATATCTATCTATCTATCTATCTATCTATCTAACTATCTATCTATCTTTCTATCTATCTATCTATCTACCTATCTATCTATCTATCTATCTATCTATCTATCTATATATCTATATATTAATCTATCTATCAATCTATCTATCTATCTATTTTTCTATATATCCATCCCATCTATCTATCTATCTTTCTATCTATATATATTATCAATCTATCTATCTATCTATCTATATATATATATATATCTATATATTTATATATCTATATATCTATATATCTATCTATTTATCTACCTAAATGTAATTGTCAATTTTGGTGAACTATGGCATAAGAATTGATATCATCATGTTAGCAATATGTACCGACTTGTAAACCATGGGGTTAGTACCATGTACCTTTTCGGTACAATAATCTCTTGGTATCAGTTACTAACACAATAGCCATAGTGTTAGTATCCTTTACAGACTCGATATATATATATTATATAGTGTGAGTTAGCGTTGAAGTCGCATTGTCGTTGACTTTAGATGATGTTAGCTTCTCTATTGCAGGTATACACATTCGTGGAGATTGTACCGTCCTATTATTCTAACTTCTTTGACAAAATATATCGTGGTTAAAGGGCGTAATACCGGCTCCTGCTGATGAGTCGCCAGTAGCACAAAACGAATGTGCATGGGATTATGCTTTCCGTTCATGCTGCCTTTGGTTTATCCTTCTGGTCAAAACTGAACTAATTTGTTACTAGGTTCGCAACACCTAATACATACTTCCACCCTTATATTAGTTCTCCGCAAAAAAATGATTTAATTGTTATATATTTAATTGAATGATGTTATGCTTACCGCAAAAATTTGATTACTGATATCGATCAAGGCCACGTGTATGGATTTACTGAAGTAACAGGTGTTCATAAATTGTTTTAATTCGCATTTTGGTGAACTATAGCATAAATTGATATCCATCATGTTAGCAATATGTACCGACTTGGAAACCATAGTGTTAGTACCATGTACCTTTTCGGTACAATAATCTTGGTATCGGTGACTAACACAATAGCCATAGTGTTAGTATCCTTTACAGACTCGATATATATATTATATAGTGTGAGTTAGCGTTGAAGTCGCATTGTCGTTGACTTTAGATGATGTTAGCTTCTCTATTGCAGGTTTACACATTCGTCTTGGAGATTTTACCGTCCTATTATTCCACATTCTTTGACAAAATATATAGTGGTTAAAGGGCGTAATAACGGCTAATACTGATGAGTCGCCAGAAAGCACGAAACGAATGTGCATGAGATAATACTTTCCGTTCATGCTGCCTTTGGTTTATCCTTCTGGTCACAAATGAACTAATTTGTTACTAGGTTCGCAACACCTTATACATACTTGCATATATATTATTTCTCCGCAACAAACAGTATTTAACTGTTATTTACTGTGGCAGTTTGAATTATATTGTATTGGTATGGAAATCAAACTCGCAAACTTTATTTATGGAATCGTTATTAATATCTGCGTAATCAACGATTTTTTAATTGTTAAACTAATGCCTGAGGCGAATATTGCTTAAAGTTAAGGCTCATGACTATGAAGATGTTATTTAGCCAACATTATTTGACAAAATAAATAATTGGTATAGAGCGAAGTACCGGCTTCTGCTGACGTGTCGTCAGTAAGCACGAAACGGATGTGTATATGAGACGATACATTTCGTTCATACTGGAAACCTTTGATTTCTATTTATGTAAAATTGTAATTTATGCCAATTACACGATCTGTGCAGCGACTAACAAAAGCTAACTAAATTAATTGCTCTTAACCTGCGTTAGTTAAAACACGAATCGGGCAAATATAATGTGCCTTGGAGAATTGTCGAAATAAACCAGCTGTTATTTTTTCTTATATATGTATATGTATATATATATATATATGTATATATATATATATATATATATATATAATGCCCATTGCTTTCAATTATTACACATAGTAATTTTTTGAGGACGAAATGTTTGCTCTAAATTTAATCTAAGGGCTATAAAGAATAATAAAATATTGATTTGAGCGTTTAGGGAAATATTTGAAACAAATAAATATTTTCAAAAAATCGAACGAGGGTATTCTGGCGCAATTATCTATCAAAAATATTCAGTCAGGTAACTGATGAATATCAAATAAATTGGCGCAACCGGTTTTCTTAATAATTGGAATTTGCTACATTATGACATGCCAAATTTCTATAGATTATATATATATATATATATATCCATTAAATCACTTTGAAAATAATTGATTGAAAAATCATTGCCTTTAACAGGTCTGGAATACCGAAGGTCCACTGCGTTATTCGACGGCTATTCTGCCTCAGTATACGTGGAAGCATCTTCGCCATTTATCTTATTTGTAACTATCACAGGAGTCCGGGAAAAAAGTCTACCGACGTAATCTATTGTGGAACAAACACCATTATTTTTGTAAATTGTATAAACACCATTATTATTATTATTGTGGTTATTTAAAGTCATCAACGACAACCCCTTTCTTTTTATTGCATTAAGGGCCTCCAGCCTTAGGGCCAGAATTTCGAGCACATTTGCAATTGCTTAAATTATCTTCGTGACTAAGCAGATTGGGCGATAATTGTTAAATTGCACGACTGCAGACGCAGTTTTAAATTGGCAGTTTGAAATGTTATTATCAAGTTTGTGTTTGGAATGTAGCTAGTCCTTCTTATAGAAATAAATGATTTTATTTAGATTTCTCATCCTCTTGGATGGTCTGGCAGAAAAAGCTAGCATGTGCCATCTTAAAGGCGTATCTGAATTTAATGTGTAAATGACTGAAGGTTAAATTTACAGCCGCCAGCTGTAAAACAGGTAATTTATTTTGAATCGTGTCATAAACAAATAATTAGAATACCGTCAGACACGAATTGCGAAGGTTGATTTTCTAATTAATGCCTAATTAATGAAGTTTAATTTGTGCTTACTTGGTCAACGAAATTATTTTAAATGGCGTTTACCAATTCATGTGCACTTATCTTTTGCCTAGTTGAAAAATTAAAATTAGCATTCCACTACTTGGCTTTTCCTCATAACGTAATATTCAATTGCAATTTCACCATATTTAAATTTCCTTGGTTTGTCAATCATAATATGCTTACGAATGTACAATAACAGGCATGAAGACACTTAACCTACGCGTACAAATAGGAGTGTCGTAAGTGTGTTCATTTACAAGTACAATTACTGCTGAGTTATAATAAGATATATATATATATATATATATATATATATATATATATATATATATATATATATATATGTCGAAGTTAGTGTTACACTTAATGCGGCCCTGCGTGTCTAATTTCAGTATTCCGGTCGTGGCACCAAGTATATTACCTGATAAATAACTTAACTCGACAAAATTAGCTAAATATCGGTAAAAAGCGTAGACAGTCACATCCGATTATGGTGGTTGATGAAACTAGATTAAATCACTTTAGTGGGCCAAGTTTTAACATCATAGCAGACAAATGTGCACGGAGAGTGGGGATAATTTAAAGATGTCAATTAAGATAATGGAGATACAGATATGTGGAACTATGTTCTATTCACATCGCTAAACGCAAAAACCCTATTTAATTTCAACCATATATTATATATATTCTAATGTCTTTATAAATTAAAATCACGCACGTTTTTTTGCTTATTGTTGCATCCGTTCCACTGTTGGTTGTGGTGTTATATATATATATATATATATATATATATATATATATATATATATATATATAATGGGCGTTTAAGTCAAGCACACGATGTATATTCTATGCTATCTGACTTAACTAGACTAAGTTAGCTCAATATTGGTAAATTATTTCATGTCAAACCGAGCGTAAACATTCACATCCGATTAGTGGTTGATGAAACAACACAATAGACGAATTTTGACGGATTTTGGGTTTAATTTAAAGGTGTCAGTAGCTAAACTACAAAACCCTATTTATTTTTACTCATATTATACATACATGTGCAGGGCAATCAGTGTAAGAAATTTCAAAATTGCTTTGTTGTGCTATATATAAAGTTGTGTTATCAAATCACACACATGTAAAACAAGAGAAGAAATAGATAGTTGATTAGTAGAAAAATGAGAAACATTAGACGGTGCTAAGGCCGATGAATATATCATATGAAAGTAATTTATTTTTCGATGGATGTTGGACGAATATATAATTAGGTAACTATAGGAAATATTGGTCGGATATCGGATAGATAGACGAATAAGGCAATTGTTAATTTATGGATAGGTGGGTGCATATTATGAAAGAATATAAGTAATAATGGGAATGTAAAGTCAGATTTAATAATTATATATATATACAGTATGTGATGGTATGACTATAACATGAAAAAGACGAAACATTCAATTCGGGCCCTGCAGGTCGAATTTTAGTTTTCCTTTTGTGAATGTGTGCCTGTCACACACAAAATATATTGTTGGATGATGATCATGGGTGCCGAAACGCGTCAGTCCTTTCGATTGGCAGTAGTTTTGCTGTGTTTTAATGAAATAGGTAGGTGAGTGCATATTTAGATAAAGAATAATTAATAATTATACATGCATATATATATATACCTTGATATAAACGCCTGACCCATTATACACATACATATTTCTGTTTAAACTAAAAAATGTATAGTGTACAAATACAAATCATTTAATAGTCACGTTTCATTGTTATTGGTAATCTAACGTACTGTTCTGAATTTGTCGTGGACAGGGCTCGTACCTAGGCATGTTTGTGTCGGAATCTGATGCTCTAACCACTGAGCCATTCTGAGCACACTACAAAAAATTTTCAATTATATGCTAACAAATGTATCGCGGTTAGCCTATTTTTATGAGCAGCTCATATGAAATTCTTTTACAATCAAAGTTCCTGCAAATCATCTCCGATTTGCCATTGTTAAAAAAGACGACAACACTTTTGGAAGTTGCTTCGAAACAACATTTATTTAACAAGGGAAGATTGCTTGAACTGGTGTTATTATCAAAAACTATAATCAAGGTTGCTGTTTTGATGTGAAAACCTAACTCACTACATACATATAATTGTGAGTATAATCTATGATTGTAGTGTTGAAAAGAAATTATTCCAGTAGACCAGTTTAGAACTTAGTGGGAACTCCTCAAGTACTGTCCAGAATTTTCCGCTGGCAGTGCTTGATTCTATACCTGTCTGCATCGGAATCTGGTGCTCTAACCGCTGGGACATCTTGCAGAATGCAACACACAATATCCAGCAATACCGTGAATAATGTTCCTTGATTATAGGTTGTATTAGGTGGAGCGTACATCCCATCGATGTAGATTGAATTTTCCAAATAGCCATCCCGAATCTCTCATTATTGAACAGACACCATACTACATGGGGAAATAGTAATGAAATAAACATTTATATAATTAAACGAACATTGGTTGCACGGGCGGTGATAACAACTACTGCAATCAAGGTTGCAAACTTGAAATAAACACCTGACCCATTAAGTATACACATGTCGGTAAAAACTTAGAAATATAAAGTGCAGAAAAGGCAAGTCATCCAGTAGACCCGGTTCGTCCTACTAGGGATCTCATCACGTATTTGCCAGATTTTTCTGCGACTGGGATCGAACCTGGGCACATATGCTTCGGAATCCTGTGCACTAACCTCAGGGTCACCCTGCTGTTAATCGGTCACGTGGAGCTCATTTGGCACTCTTTTTGACGTCCCACCTAACCATCCCCATTCGGCCATTATTGAATAAACACAACACTAGATTGTGAACTAGCATTAAAAAAACATTTAAATAATTTAACGTACATTGTTTACGCGGGTGGTGATAACAATTACTATAATCAGAGTTCCGATCTTCATAAAAATAACTCGCCCGTAACGTACAAAATATTGTTCGTATAATCAGAGAATTGTATTGTGCAGAAAAGGCGATTCATCCAATCGTCCAATTAGGTTCTTGTTCGGGACTAATCACCTATTGTCCAGAATTTGCCGCCGATATGGTTCGAAAACAGGCATTAGGCTTGGGAATCTGGTGGCCTAACGAAAAAGACACCCTGCGGCAAACTACACATAATTTTGTGCTTTATACGAATTTATGGTTCGCTTTAAGTTAGCACTTAAATGGCATCAGTTTAGACTCATTTTTCCATTTAATCAATCCAAATCTGTCATTATTGAACTTTCGGTCTGGAAAGATGCCATATGATCTCCAAATCAAGAAAGTCTAACCGAGAAACATTATATAGGATATACATGAAATGTGTGTGTTGTTTGAGGCATGGTAGCTCAGTTATTGGAGCAACAGATTCCGTGGCAGACGTGCCCAGTATAGAGCTATGCCAACGATACTGCGACGAATGTACAGGAGATTATACATTTCGTTCATGCTGTCTATGCTTTATCCTTCCGGTTACAACTGAATTAATTTGTTACGAGGTTTGCAACACCTAATACATATTTAAATATTTATTAGATCTCCGCAATAAAGAGTATTTAACTATTAAATATTGAATTGAATGATGTCATGCTTACCGCGAAATGTGATAACTGATATCGATCAAGTCCTGAGTGTATGGATTTACTGGAGTAACAGGTGTTCAGAAATAGTTGTAATTCTCAATTTCGGTGAACTATAGCATACATTGATATCCTTCATGTTAGTACCATGTACCTTTACGTTACTATAATGGTGGTATCGGTTACTGACACAATAGCTATAGTATTAGTATCCTTTACAGACTCCGTATATATATATTGTATAGAATGAGTTAATGATGAAATCGCATTGTCGAGACTTTATATGATGTTAGCTTCTCTACTATGGGTTTAAACATTCGTTTATGAGGTTGTACCGTCCTATTATTCCAAATATATAATGGGTATAAGGTGTTATACCGGCTCCTACTGATGTGTCGCCAGTGAGCACGAAACGAATGTGCACGAGGTTATACATTCCGTTCATGATGTTGTTGATTTATCTTTCTGGTTACAACCAAACTAATTTGATATTAGTTTGGCAACACATAATACATACTTGCATATATATTGGTTTTCCGTAAAAAAACAGTATTTAACTGAAAATATATGTATCGTACTAAAACTGAAGGCCACATGGAATAAGCACGCCGTTTAGTTGAAAGTATATTTTGTTTTATTCTCAAATAAATGGTCGAGATAATTTGAAGTACTACATTAATTTATGCTCAAAACCAAAACACCATACTTCATATATCTGATATTCACAAAATCAAATAGGTAAGTTACATATTTAATTGAGCAATATTTTGTTACTCATGGGATGTGATAATTGACGAGGCCAGAGTTCATAGATTTGTGGGAGTAACAGATTTTCAGACGACGTCATAAATATCATATTTTGCGAAATTCAGCCTATTTTGATTGCTATTGGGTTAGCTCACTTTACAGGATCGATATTTTAGATAAACACCAATCTCATTATATTTAATCAATCACAAGACAGCAAATCTAAAAGCACCTGTGCAATCGATTACACATTTCCAGTACAGGAAAATATATGCTGTGTTACTATAGGTAAGAGTCACATATCTGACTTCTTTATCTTATATATTAATTGTGGTTTTATAGCCTTCAGTCGGATTAAAAATTCGCATTGTGGATGAACATGGAAGATCGAAATTCATCTGTTTGCTCGACTGACAGTAGTCTTGTCAATTTATGTGAGTGATCAAGTACACTGAAACCGTATTTACTTCAAGATCGGAAAATTTGTTTAAATTAACATTAATCAACTATTCTCAAGAAAATCAAGTTTCGTTGCAAAAGGTAAAATATATGCATTCTTCGCTGGAATTTGCACACATAGTAGCAAGTTAAGGCCTGTACGTCCTCGAGGACTTGCCAATCTCCGTCGACTCACATGATGTAATTCTGTCCAAATACGGTTTCCATACCTATAGTCTACTTATACGTAAGAGCCCGAACTATGCTCAATTTCCACTGTATATTTTGCCTAATTCCGCGGATCCGCGCGTAGCTCCTTCACAAGATGTCTTTCAACATTGACATATTTAAAATGTCAAAACTGGCAGGCGCGTGCACAGATGCCCGTAGCAAATTCAAGGCCTTCCAGCACAGCGACAGGTACTTTCGTGCGCTTTTACATTTTCGAATGTTAAATACTGTTTGTTGCAAAGAACTAATATATATGCAAGTATGTATTAGGTGTTGCGAAGGTGTTGTTAACCTAGTAACAAATAAGTTCAAGTTTGACCAGAAGGATAAACCAAAGGCAGCATGAACGGAAAGTATAATCTCATGCACATTCGTTTCGTGCTTACTGGCGACTCATCAGTAGGAGCCGGTATTACGCCCTTTAACCACTATATATTTGGTCGAAGAATGTGGGATAATAGGACGGTACAATCTCCTAGACGAATGTGTAAACCTGCAATAGTGAAGCTAACATCATATAAAGTATACGACAATGCGACTTCAACGCAAACTCACACTATATAATATATATATACCGAGTCTGTAAAGGATACAAACACTATGGCTATTGTGTTAGTGACCGATACCAACATTATTGTACCGAAGAGGTACATGGTACTAACCTGATGGATATAAATTTATGCTAAAGTTCACCCAAATTGAGAATTACAACAATTTCCGAACACCTGTTACTCCAGTTAAACCATACACTCTGGCCTTCATCGATATCAGTTATCACATTACGCGGTAAGCATGATATCATTCAATTCAATATATTACAGTCAAATACTGTTTGTTGCGAAGAGCTAATATATATATATATATATATATATATATATATATATATATATATATATATATGTTAACATTATACACTAACGCCCAAAATACGCACGAACACCCACATTCGGGAGCACAAAAACAACACAATGAAAAAAACTGATTGTATTGCAGTTTCTTCAATTAAACTGCGGCGCATTCATATCAATGAAAACGCAGACTACAGAAGCAACCCGTGCGACTGGTGGTAGTTTTGTTATGTTGTTGACGGCAGGTTAAATACAGTGGCATTGGTGTTTACTTACAACTGGCAAACTTGATTTAAAGGATTGTTACCACCACCCGCGCAATCAATGATTGTTTTATTTGAAGAAGCAGATATCACGACAGTTTGTGGCTCTTCAATGTTATTAAACCGGCGGTCACCCGTGGCTCAAAATATTCACTTATTCTTCAACAGATCATGTGTGAATTCAAAACGAAGGGTAATCCATTTTTGTGCATGCTAACAATTGCAATCCGAACAACTGTGCTTTGCGTAAATCCTAAATATGCACGGAAATACCGGTGAGGCTTTTACATGGTGATTCACAAATAAGGCACTAACTGAATTCAATTAACCCGAACAATAAATCTACGACTATGCACATATAGGTAATCCTAAAGATTCAGCTGTTTGTGCTAGTGTTAATGATAGTGACGATAATAATGATGATTATGTTTAAGATTATGTTTGTGAATATGGTAATTATAAAGATGGCCTCGATGATAGTGGTGATGATAATATTAATAATGTTGTTTCAGATGATGATAATCATGATGATAAATTTGGTTGTTGTAGTGTTGATGATGATTAATAATATTGATAACAGTTTGGCTATAATGATAACAATGATGTTGATGATATTTATAGTGGTGGTGATTTTTGTGATGTTAATAATGGTGATCATGACGATTAAGATGGGAATGTTTACGAGGATAGCGATGATGATAATGATAATGGCGATGGTGAATGATAACGTTGATTATAATTTTCGTAATGCTGATATTGATGATGTTGTTTTTGCTGATGATAATGATCATTATCTTGACGAGGATAACGATGATGAATATGATTTTATAATGGTGGTCATGATGATCATGAAGCTGATGATAATAATATTAACGTTGAAAGTGATGGTATTTTTAGGAATGATGACAATCATAATAATGGTGCTGATGGTGACAATGTTAATGGTGAGGCTGATTATGCCAACCATGGTGAAAATGGGTGAGATGATGATAATGATAAAGTAGGTGGTAATGGTAATTTTGATGATAATTTTTGAGATGCTAATTAATATGACGAGGATGATGATGAAGATGCTAATGTTAACGGTGACTATGTTGATGAGGATACTGATAATAATGCTGGTGGATGATGATTATATGAACGGTGATGCGGATGACAATATTGATTATAATGCTAATTATAGTGATAATGTTGATTCCAAAGAGAATGACAATGTTGGTTTTAACAATGATGTTGATAAGAAAAATATTGTTGGTTTTGATAATAATGTTGATGATACTGGTGGTGGTGGAAGTGACGATGGTTATAACAATAATGGTGGTAATGATGATGATTACGACATTGATTAGGATGGTAATGGAGGTGATGATGATCTTAATATTTATTTTTGTAGCGATGATTACGATGAAAATACAAGTGATGGTGATGATGATGATGATGACAATACTAGTGAGGATGGCAATTGTGGTGTTGGTTATGATAATAATAATAATAATTATGGTAATGATGGTGATGATAATGAGGATGATGATGTTCATATTGGCGATAATGATGGTGATACTGACCAAAACGGTAATGGTGATGTTAATGATGAAGATGATAGCAATAGTGGTGATTTTGATGAGAATAATAACGATGGCGATGATGTTGATAATGTTGAAGATTATAGAGATGATAATAATGATGGTGATTGTAGTGATTATGATGTTGATGATGATTATGGTAATTGGTGTGATGATAATGCAGGTGATGGTGATAATGATAATGTTGACCAAAATTGTGTTTATGGTAATGCTTTTAATGAAGATAATGATTGTAATTGTGGTTATCGTGATGTTTGTGTTCATACCGCTGGTGGTAGTGGTATTGATGATGATAATAATAATAATAACAATAATAATAGTAATAATAATAATAATAATGATGATGATGATGTTGTTGTTGTTGATGATGCTGATGATGCTGATGATGATGATGCTGATGATGATGCTGATGATGATGATGATGATGATGATGATGATGATGATGATGATGATGATGATGATGATGATGATGATGATGATGATGATGATGATGATGATGATGATGATGATGATGATGATGATGATGATGATGATGATGATGATGATGATGATGATGATGCTGATGATGATGATGATGATGATGATGATGATGATGATGATGATGATGATGATGATGATGATGATGATGATGATGATGATGATGATGATGATGATGATGATGATGATGATGATGATGATATTGCAAATGGTGGGGATACTGAAACGAAAATTAGTAAGTAACTCATTTCCATTGGTTAGTTAAAATTATGTGGAATCCTACGGATCAATAGAACCTTTGCAAAACTGATGATGAAAAGATACCACCCCCGAAAGAAGACTTTACATGTGATGATCGAACTGCGCAATTGAATACAACAACATTCAGGAGATATAAAGTTAAATTGAAATAAAATATTAAGTTACGAAGAAAATCCTCGTAAGAGAATGTTAACTTGAATTTTACAATTAGGCAAAAGTTAAATGCTTATGAAATGGAAAAAGAGATATATAGATAAACTTCGTTGACCAAGTGGATAAAAATCTAACTATTGATTAGGTATGAAGCAGAAAAACCCCGTCACCACTAGCGACTGACACAATTAACCTTATTCGTTCATGCCACAATGCAGCAGACACTACCGTTTTGACGGCCGTCGGTCTGTAAAACTAATTATTCCATTTACACATAAAAGTCAGATACCACGACATTCAGGTTAATGATAAATCTCAATCGAAACAATTCATTTCTTCAAGAAAGAGTGGAGAAATGTTTATTCCGAGCACATACATCAATATACTAAGCTCGGAAACCTTATTTGATCAATGGCTTTAACCAACCTCGCAATGAATAATTACTTTATATATATATATATATATATATATATATATATATATATATATATATATATATATATACTTCTAATATACTCGATTAAAACAGCAAATAGTTAATGTTCGTGACTGCATAGTATTTGTGCAGTCGATTTTTCCAGTTAAGTGAAATGAATGCAAGACTACTAGAGGTGAGAGCCAAATTTCTACTTTTGTTTTCCAAATATATGCATTGTGGTTTGATCCTCGCTATTCAGTTTGCCGTCGTAATCTGATGATTATCATTGAAGGTCGAAACGCGTCAGTGCCTTGCGTCTGGCGCTAGTTTTATTATGTTGTTTGATAGGTTATCATTTCGTTAAATTGCTTAAATTGTTACGTTCAAGCAACGCCTCATTGAACTTTACTCTTCTGGTCGCCTTTGGCAATTTATAAAACGGTAAACAAAATAAACATTTCTTTAAATAAAGTTTGTGAGCTTGAAGTAAACACCAATACCATTTTATTTAACTAGTTGTCGAACAACATAGCAAACACCTGTTGGTAGTTTTGCAATATTGTTCATCGACTGGTTAAACAAAATGGGATTAGTGTTTACTTCAAGCTAACAAACTCGATTTAAAGAATTGTTACCACCACCCGCGCAATCTGTTATTGTTTAATTGTATTGTCTTTATAATAAACAATTGTTGAGTTGGTTTTTCCGGAAAATTGAAAAAAGTTAACTCTTTTCTTGAAGTATTGGTTTAAACATTTAAGCAAACCACTTAAATCAATCAAAATTTCTGCTTACCACAAGAAAATTCAAATAGGTATTTTTACATAAATTATTCCACAAAATTAATTATTATATTTATTCGACTATCAAATATTCAAATTAATACAAATCTGACGAATGTCCTATTGATTATTTTCAAAACAACGCCTTTTCCTGCTTAGTGTACTCAGAAAGATTATATTTTAAATACAAACAGAAGTTACGTGAATCTATGCATTTTCATCCTATTGACGTAAACATTTCCAAATTTGTCTACTAATAAGGAAAAATATACAAATAAGCTTGAAAACACCATGAAATAGTATGGGCAAATTTTTATTTCTGCAAAATGGCATGGACTTAACATTGTAGACACTATCTCCATGAAACGAAGGATAAAATTTGGCGCTTATATCGATTATCTAGAAAAATGTGTTAGAGATAAGATATTTCAATGAAAGTTAAATTATAAATCTACATATCTTAAAATTAAATGCGAACAATCTTCTCGATTGAATGTTGAATAATTTCGGACAGTAATATCGATGAATATCGGGAAGCTAACACATACATTTTGTGCTACAACAGTCATTTCAGTTTTCAGCAATTAAGATCGATATGCTGAGAAGATTAACAACTTATAATCATTATAAAGTTGTAAAAGATTCTTATTATTCATTTTATTGTTGTCAACTTGCAAGATAAGTAAACTTTCAGTCTTTGCTATATATTCTTCTTACTATTTAACGCGCAAAAATTTGTATTCGTCAGTTAAACATATTAACATACAAAATAGCTAGATTAGTAAATCTCAGACTGCAATCCAGCAAAATTTATTCGAGAGCATCCTATTCTAATTATAAATAATTTGCGGAGCACGTTTTATTTTTGAACGCCTAATTTCCACTCAGTTTGTAGGATCACTTTTAGGTCTGAGACGAGATGTTGCATGGAGTTATGACAACTTAAAACAAAAATTGATCAAAAATATACGACATTCTTTGTATAGCATTAGCTAGAACACGAAGGATACATTTCTTACAGATGGACGACAACAGCTAAACGCGATTGGAGACAAGAGGAGAGAAGTAGTTAAACGCGTCACAAATGTGTTTCTTAAAATATAATTAATATCACCGTAGTAGAGAAGATAAACAATTATTACCATCTCTTGATTCAAAATAACCCTTATTTTCTGGCCTTGAACATCAACAATTATTACAATTATTTTGTAATCGCGATCTTTTTGCGAGACATATTTGATTTCACTGTTCCTGGATGCGATTACCTACGATGAATACACGTTTTAAATTGGTTTGCACTATTCTGCATAAACCAAATGCTTAATCCCAATCGAGCAAGTATTTTTACTTGAAGGCCAGCCGTGAACCCGCACTCTTTACTTAAAGTCAAACCAGTAACTAGTCTACCAGTTATGAACAAAAGCGATTTGAAAAGAGCTGTTTTTGACTGATGCATTGGAAGTAAGTCAAAACAGCACTAATGTGTCTTTTCTGGTGGCATTAACATCACGGAACACGTGATTTCATAACCTTCTAAATTGGATGATTACGTTTCACAAATAGAATAAATCTAAACGATATTACAAATCTGGTCTTTGTGAAATAATTTTTTTTGAAATTTTACTTAATTTCCACTAACGTAGATATGAGTTAATAATTTTGTTATTATTGTTTAAATTTCTACGAAATACACTTGAATTAAAAAAAAATTTCAAAAATTGGTTGAATTAGCATAACACACATAGGAAACGTGAATTCTAATAAATTTTCTTTATTTTAAAGAATTGGCTTAAATTGGAAATGCAAATGTAAATGTACAGCTTAAAAAACCGAAATGTGACACAATTAAACAATTAATGACTGCGCGGGTGGTGGTAACAATTCTTTATACCACATTCGCAAACTTGATTTAAAGAAGCCGAAAGGTGGCTGCAATTATTGATTTAATAAACTATATTCCATCAGTATTGAGGCGGATATGCAGTTAATAGAATCGAAGCAATTTTTAAATTTCCTGGTGCTAAGGAGACCTGAAAAAAGGGGTGGGATACCATCAAATGTGGGGTTAATTGGATTATGTAAAAAGTGCCTATTGTGGTAGTATTAGTGTAGACTAGTGCAGTTCTGTAGCTTCTGCGACAATAAAGATCAAATGAAACCACACTTATCATATCAGTGTTTGGTCAAATAGTCAATTATTAAATAGGAATATGCCGATGATATTAGAAATTTAAACAGCACTGAAATCGAAATACCAATTTCGTTACATTTTGCATAAGATTTTTCATCTACCTTGGCCGATTTTACAAACCTCTTGTCTATAAGAGCTTAAATTCAAGTACCAGGCACAATATTTTATGAAAGAAAATATCCATCAGAATTTATTTTCATTCTTATCATTTTATAAATTTAAGCTTTTAAGTATTTAATTAGATGATCATACAGTCTTAAATTAGGTGATCAAATCCCTGAAATGTGAATTGAGAGACAATCGTTTATTTATTTAACGACAAATATTCAGTACCTTTTCTTTTTTCATAATATTTCGATCTACATTACCGTAGATCTTCATCAGATGCATTTCACGAAACACTTGCTTCATTTGTTTCGTGAAATGCATCTGATGAAGATCTACGGTAATGTAGATCGAAATATTATGAAAAAAGAAAATTACTGGAACAATGAAAGCTGCGTTAGTCAAAACGCAGATACGGTAATTTCAATTAATTCAGTATCGCAACAACACCATTCCTTCAAGAAATATTCAGTACCTGTTGGATAATTCTAGATTTCCAAATACATGCAATTATTTAATTAGATTGGTCTAATAAATAATTGATACATACATTAATACAACATTTATTGCCTAAGTAATAATGTTCGTGATTGTTTTATAATTGTTTAAACAGCTTTCTTTTTAGGATATCTCAATTAGAAATATTTGTATTTTTTTAAAATTTATTGCTTGAATGCTGAAGCATATTTAATTTTTTTTTAAATCATGAACCATACAACTTACGATACGAACATGATTCAACGTAGCTTCCTTCAGGGTGTGCCTCAATGTGCATTGAAATGTCACATTTATTCTCATTTGTATTGCCTGGACGTGTACTTTCCGTACTAGAAGTTGTATCCCCCGCGATCTTTTGAAATTTATCCTCCATTTTATAATTAAAAAGAGTCGGGCAATATGTAGGTTTGCACGAAAAGAAACGCTAATATTTTCAAGGTAGGCTCAAAAGATGTACATTTAGCATAAGCATTCTGAGTGAGACCCGTTTTGCTTGAATGAATATTCAAGGAAATTATTTAAAATTTATCTTTCAAGTTATAAAGAATGCAAGTTCTTACATTTGGCTGGTAAATAACAATACACAGTTGACAAAAATTATTTGTTTGAATCTGTTGATCGCATGACCACAAATTAAATAACTTCATTTAATTTTTTAGGTATTGGTACATATCATTGAGGCGGGCTGATAAAGCATATACATCTTTAATATAAATGCTTCCGGATAACTACCCAATAAGAAGTTACGTTCATTCATTAAGATTTGCCTCAGCTTCAAGCGGTTTCTATTGGTTCTTAAATAAAATTAGCTGTCGAGGTATTAAAACTTGTAGCGTGTGTATACGCGAGTTATCAATTAAATGTTGCATATTGCGCCCACATATCATGTAAGCTCGTCAAGCGACGGAAACGGTAAACAAATGACAGGATGATACAAACACACACATAATGACACTAATTCGGCAAACATGCTGCTGATTAAACCGAAGAGAAATGTCAACGCAAGATAATAGCGATGACTTGCGGATTAATTGGTTGTTTTATCTGTTAAATTGGCTCGTAGGCGTGTGTTTAATTAATTAAATTTCTTTAATTGTAATCTTCAATAATAATATTAAAACATTTTGTCTCAATTGGAGAAAAATAATTTGGACAGTCATCATTTAAACTCGGATTGACCACGGCGGGCTTTAAGTCCACACAACTATAGTTTTCTTACAACATTATCCTTGTTACTATTGTTATTAATTTGTGTATCGGGATGATTATTTTAAAGTGACGATATACAGCTTTGTTGTGATAATGATACTGAAGCTATGTAACGGTTTTCGAATTTTTTTAATCATCAAGTACGCATATAAGGTAGCAATATCCACCCACGTAGACTGCAGATTTAGCTGGCAAATTTAAACTGCGAAATAAGACAAATAAAAAAGTGTTACCGTGTCGGATATGATTGATGTCTAATGTTGTAATTACAATGTAATGCTTAAACGTGGGTCAAATAATCGGTATGCCGTAATTGGACATAAAGAGGACCGTTTTCAAATAATTTTACGAAATGTATTAAATTCATCTAAGTCTTGTACCACTTAAATTTCCATGACAGATAGTTGTCTAAAAGACACATTTAATTTAAACTTCTACACGTCGGTCACAATGCAGGAAACGTACTCAAGGCTATTCAATATTCAGCCAAAAAAATATTTAATTTTTTATTGTCAATTTGTTTTTTCTTATCATGAAAAGAAATTGTACTATTGTAACATTTAGTTTGACTGAAATCTGCAATGGCTTTGTCAACATTTTTCAGCAAGCTAACAAATTGCTTAAATACTTAATACCGAAGTTAATTTTAATTGAGCCTTTTTTATTTAGACCCTATATATTTATTTAATCACAAATCATTTTATTGATAAATCTTTCAGTCTTATTAGGTATATGCAAGTTAATTTATCCAATCCATTGACTAAGTGATCGGGTAATAGGAAATTTTTATATTTTTACACTGTTTAATATCAATATTTAATGTGAGAACGCACAAATAATTTAGCTATTTTATTATCATTCAATGATTGAAAATATTGTAGACACCACATAAAACAGTGTAAACATGTTGATTAGTTAATCTCAAATTGGATTCTATCATTGCATTGTAAAATACAAATTAGTAAAAAACAGTAAAACATTTCACTTGCTACATTTTTGCAATTGTTTTAATTTCGACTGTAACCCTCTCCCTGCTTGAGCCCAATATTAAATAGAAAAAAACTTGCAACTGACAGAAACGATAATGTATCCATATTCGAAGACAAATTTAGCATACGTTCAAAAAAATGGAAATAGCCGGCAGGTGGTGATTATCAGCAAGCAAAGTATATTTATGTGAAGTAATATATTTCGTTCAATAAAACAAACTGATATAACCTGCTATTTTGGTTGTAGTTTTTCTTCTAATCAGAACAGAGATAAAATGCAGGAATATTAATAGAATACTTAGAGTAGTCTAGCAGTATGAACAATGGCAAAAACTAATGGAAAAAATTGTAAATATATTTAACGTAAAACAATTATTTCTATTTGTGTGGGCGTTAATGATGTGATAAAGTCAGAATAACCTTGTTTTATATTCTAATTTCTTACCATTTTTTATATCTCTTCATACACTGAACAACTTTGTCCAAGTAGTAAATTACATGTTGAAAATATGTTTGGGAAACGTTTTGTACTAAATATTTTTTCTCGCGTTTGGTTGCCTTGCCTAGTGTGGACATGGCGTGAATATGTTTGCGGTAAGAATGCCACCGTTTTATCAAATTTTGATTGTTTTTCCATCGTATGCACTCGGACCAGTCGAACCGTAGAACAGTACGTTTCGTATTTGTCTCGTACAAAACAAAATTAGATTCGACCTCGCAATATTTTCTTGATCTCGTTGTTTCTGGATTAAAATTATAATTTATTCTTCACTTTCGGCAAACAGAAACGCCAAGTGTACAATAGTTTGAGGTGATTCAGGTTCTGCATGAGTTTATTAGCAAAAGGTTTTGGTGGTCAATGGGTGTTGAGGCCCACCAAGTTGCTCCGTCATCATATGGACGACACGTTCTCATTGTCCTTGTTCTAAACTGCAGGCCGTTTCTCACCTACCCAAACCGCCTAGAACGGCTGCCCCAGTTCCAATGGGATATGAAAGTCCCGGTAACGGAATTACTAATAGGAATTAGAGACTATAATAAAAATATGTCATGACAAGATTATAAGCAAATAAACTCAATGCAGAACAGGCTATTAGTTACCGTTGAACAAATTTCAAGGAAAGCAGGAAAATGGTAGCCAACTGTCATTTGCGCAACGATGCGCTTAGGCCACACATCCTTTAGCCATTCAGCTACACATGACATAAGCAAATGACTTGATTCAACTTGTTCGAGGAACTCAAGCGTATTCCTCAATCTGAATACTGCGTAACAAATTCAAAGGCTGGCCTCAACAGCATCAACATGTCGCTTCTATTTCGTTCATCAACGTAAAACAGAATATATCTCGGCTTGGCCAGCTTTGGAATTGTCAACGTATGTTGAACCACTACAAATTGCCCACCCATGCTCATAGTTAGTTTTCCTTTATGTAGGCCCATTTCCATTTGACCTGCCTGGTTAGAACGACCTCTCCCGACCTAATGGATACGACTTGACAGACGAGTCATTACTTGACAATAGTATTCGAAAACTGACATTTATTTAAGTTTGTCGTCTTATAGAGCCTCATAATATACTTTCACACAAACTTATTCACTTAAAGGTGTATAAAAAACGCAATTAACTTTTTAACATTATTTCGAAATTCCACACAATAAAATTCTTACAGTTTCTACGCAGCTCTTTCTCTCTCTCTCTCCTTCTACGCAGTTTGAGATAGACTAATAATATAGGAATCACTTAAATAAAAGTAAATAATAAAGTACTTAAAAAGTACTCACCTAACATAGAGTTTAAACATTAAATTATAATTAACAATATACTGCTTATAATTTGAGCAGTCAAAATAAAGTATATATCTACATTTCACACAAAATATATGAATATAGAGAACACTAAATAGACCAGTAATTAACACTATGTCTTTAAATATTGCCGAGAAATATTACACGAACATAATTAACTATTTCTGTCACTAAGCCAGTTAAGCATTTAAATTACAATACTGGGATGTGGACAAGAAGTCATTTTGTTTAACTGCACTACATAAACGTGGAAGTTGATATTTTTGTATTAAAAAATAAGTATACGGAGATCCGACATCGAGTTAAGCGGATCTCATTTTCATCAAGATGAATTATAACATGTTGATATTTGCATCATAATCTACATAAATTATCCAATTGTCTTAATTACATTAAAGTGAATACGAATCTGAAATCGCGTAGATAACCAAATGAACTTCTGTTGGTCGACTTATCAAAAAATAGTTATTTTCATCAACATTTCACCAATGAGATCGCTACACACTTTTCTGTTCTGACATCGGAAGACGTATATTATTATATTATGCTATAGTGTACTATCTTATACTTCATTATTGCGAAATACGCTTAAAGACACTCGGGCTAGCACTGAATGGAAACATTTTAAATAATATTGGTGAAGAATAAAAGTCTGATTCCGCCTCAGATAATGCGCATGCACAAGCCATAGTGAAGAAACACTGTTTAAATTTAAATTGTTTTATCGAAACAAACCTATTAAATAAAAATCAAATTCGTCAAACTACTACCGAGGTCAAAGAGTTTCAACAATATATCAGATAAAAGACATATTTATATCTTATTTTCATCTCAAATGATTTAAACCAACGAAACAGTAACAAGGTCATTATTTTAATAACGATATAATTAATTAGCTATGCTCGGAGCTTCAGAATGTTATGTATACCTGTGTAAATAATCCTATCCTATTTCATTCTCTTATCGATTTTAAGGCAACGAAATAGCAGAAAGACCATTATTCTAGCAAAGAAGTAAGTAACTGATTTTGTTTGGAGATTCGGTACCCAGTGTAAACCAGTGCAAATAATCCGATCTCATTTTCTTTTCCGTTATTTTAAGGCAAAGAAACAGCAGCACGATCAACGAACTAATAAGTTAATTTAGTTTGGAGCTGTGCCACGAGGTGTACATCAGTGTAAACATTCCTATCCCACTTTATTCTCAATTATTTTAAGATTCTAACCAGCAGCCCGTTCATAATTTTAGCGACAAACTAATCAAAATATTTTTCTCCGAAACTCGGTACGTGGTTTACAAAAGTGTAAATAATTCTATCGTATTTTATTCTCAATTGCAGTAAAGCAACGTAACAGCAGCAAGTTCATTAATTTATCAAAGAATTTATCATTTAATTCACTCGGAGATCGGCACGGAGTTTTCACCTGTGTAAATACTACTATCCGATGTTCTTATAAATGATTTTTAACGTAAAGCAACAGCAAAAAATTCGTTATCCTAGCAATAAACTAATAAAATAATTTTTCTCGGTCATTCGATGCGCCGTGTACAGTAAAGTAAATATTTCTACCTCAATTTCTTCGCAATAATTTTAAAGCAGCGAAACATTAGCAAGATCATTAATTTATCCTTTAATTTTGCTTCGACATACGTTGCCCTGTGTTTAACCGATAAAATTTTCCCATCCCTTTTTCTTCTCAAATATTTCAAACGAAACAAACGGCAACAGTATCGTTATTTTGGAAATTAAGTTTCACGGAGATTCAGTACACAGTGTACATCAGTGTGAATATTCCTACCTCACATTACTCACAATTAAATTACAGCTACGAACCGGTAATAACACGATCATTTAACAGTGAAATAAAGAACAAATTTTGTTCGTACATTCGGCGCACAGTGCACAAATTTGTAAATATTCCAAACACAATTTCTTCTCCATTATGTAAAAACAACAAAACAGTAACAGGATCAATATTTTGGCAAAGATTTGATCAACTATTTTGACTGAGAATTTCGGTACGCCATGTACAACAATATAATTGTTTCTATCTCATTTTCCTCTAAAACTTTACCTGGTAACGAGGCAGCAGCAAGATCGTTATTTTCTCAAAGAATTAAGCAATTTGTTTTACTAGGAGTTTCGTTGCGCAATGTTCACCAAAGTAAAAATTCCCATCCTATTTTCTTCTCAATCTATTTAATGCGTTGAAACAGCAGCAAGTTCTTTATTCTCATGATGAATTAATGAATTCGTTACGCAGTGTACACCAGCGCAAAAATTCCTATCTCAACTTATTTTCAATTATTTTAAAGCAAATTTACAAATGAAAGATCATTTTTTTAGAAATTAACTAATTAATGCATTTTACTCTGAGATGTGGCATGCAGTGAACACCAGGATAAATATTTCTATCTCAATTATTTTAACGCAGGAAAGCAGTAGCAGGATCATTATGTTAACAACAAACTAATCAATTAATTTTAATCGGAAATTCCGTATACAGTGCACAAAAACGTCAATATTCCTATCTTATTTCCTTCTCAATAATTTTAAAGCAACGCAATAGAAGCAAGCTCATTATTTTGGCAAAGATCTAAGAAACTAATTTTGTTCCGAGGTTCGTTACGCAGTGCACATTAGCGTAAATATTCATTTCTTATTTTTTTCTCAATTATTTTAAACCAAAGAAACATAGCATGATTATAATTGTAGCAAAGAACTAAGCAACTAATTTTGTTTCAAGATTCGGTGAGCAGTTTATACTAGAGTAAATATTCCTCAATTATTTTCTTATCAATTACATTGAAGCAACGAAATAGTAGCGAGATTATTATTTTAGCAAAGAACTAAGTAAATTATTTTTCTCGAAGAATTAGTAGGCATTATAAACCAATTTAAATATTCCTGTCTCATTTTTTTAATTAATTAGTTTAAAACGTCGAAACAATAGAGTGATCCTTATTATGGCTACAAACTGCTCAAACATTTTTTTCATGAGAATCTGTACGTAGTGCACGCCAGAGAAAATATTCCACACGTAACTTCTTTTCAATTAGTTTAAAGCGACTAAATAGCAGCAAGATCATTATTTTAGCAACAAACTAAGCAACTAATTTTTCTCGGAGATTCTGCACCCAGTATACACCAGTGTAAATATTACTAACTCATTTTCTTCTCGATTATTTTAAAGCAACCAAAACAGTGGTAAGATTTTGTTGAGTGTTCCGGTACGCTGTGAACATCAGTGTAAATATTTTTAATTAGTTTATTTCTCAGTTATTTTAAAGCACCGAAACAATGGCCAGATCAGAATTTTGTCAATTAATGTTGCTCGGATTTTCGTTTCGCAGTAGGCTCCTGTGTGAATATTTCAATATCATTTATTTCGCACAACTCTTAAAGCAACGAATTTGTAGCATGATCATTATTGTAGTATTAAATTGTGCTCGGATATTCGGTACGCATTTTACACCTGAATAAATAATTCATTTCTATATATATATATATATATATATATATATATATATATATATATATATATATCATCATCATCATCATCATCCTCCACCATCATACTACTACTACTAAAAGTAATGATATATATATATATATATATATATATATAATAGTAATATATATATATATATATATATATATATATATATATATGTAATATATATATATATATATAAAATATATATATAGTAATAATATATATATATATATATATATATATATATATGTCATATATATATATACCAATTATAGCATTATTATAATAATAATAATATAATAGTATTAGTAGTAGTAGTATGTGTAGTAGTAGTAGTAGTAGTAGTAGTAGTAGTAGTAGTAGTAGTAATGTGTAGAGTGTAGTAGTAGTAGTAGTAGTAGTAGTAGTAGTAGTAGTAGTAGTAGTAGTAGTAGTAGTAGTAGTAGTAGTAGTAGTAGTAGTAGTAGTAGTAGTAGTAGTAGTAGTAGTAGTAGTAATAATAATATTAATTTATTTGGCAACAAAGTGTTTTTGGTAAAACAATTGTAATGGTCACGCTATTATTTAAAATTAGGGATATACAAAGATGAGTGAAATAATGAATAGTCAATTTTTTAAAGATAAAGCTGATGGAAGTTAGGAAGAAAATTTGATTTCAGCAACTTCGTGTTAGTTCGTCCAGAGGTGAAACTGATTTCAAATGAATAGGTAAGAATCGAAAAGAGGTAGTCTTGTGAAGAGTCAGAATATCACTGCCGTGTGCAGATTTTGATATCTTCAGTTGAACGAATTTAATACTTTGTATTAAGACCAGAAAGAACCAGCTTCATACATCAACTGTCAGGCTGCTTCGTCGTAATTTTTGAATTTCTGATAGATAGCTTGAATAAAATAAGGAGATTTAATACAGCAAATAATGGAAAAATAATAGACAATTTTAAGCAGGAAACAGAAAAAAATAAATAGTTAGTATTGTAATGCCAATATATGACGATTAGTTGCCTAATTTGGAGGCTAGGTGGAATTACACTTAACGCTCCGAAACTTATGGGAAGCTTAGGGATAAGGAATCATAAAAATTTAATTCCGGAATAAAAGAACCAGTTTTCTATCAGATGTCTCGCACAAGAACTTGTTAAAGAAGTGGAAGTTAACTGCCTTTTTAAACTGGTGCTGGGGTAGGAATATAGTTTCCGCAGGTAATTCGTTAAAAGCAATTGTAGATTTGTAGAAGATATCGATTATGTCAAATATATTGGGAGTGCGGTTTGATTGAATTAAAGTGTTGCTGTCGCGTGTGACGAAGGGGTAACTCGGATGAATGAACTTTGACCGGAAAGGACAAGTTGAGATCTAATGAATGAAAGAGATATAAAGTGGGAGGATAGGACGTTATAGACACGTAAAAGCACGAAGAAATGTTGTCTGGGAGGATTAAATCTCTCCAATTATCGTCATCACAAATTCGGCTAATAGCTTTTCAAAAAGTGAATCGTCTGGATGCTTGAATGTCCTTTCTTGGGATAGACGGTAAGATAGGAATAAGAAAAGGTACCAGGCAGTGGTCTAGATTATGAAAGATCGACCGAATTTGGATGTCGGTCAATTCTTTGTTGGAGAGGACGCGGTCGATTTGGCTGTTTCATCGTGTAGGTACACAAATTGTTTCAGTAAGTTGTCAGCAAAGATTCAAAGCATCGTATGAATTTGTGATGTTAAATTGTGCTAGTTATTCAGATGAAGGGTAAGGTCTCCCACAAGGATGTATTGATCGGAGGGTTAAGAAAATAGAGTGAACAGAATTTGGGTTTTGCGTGTGTCGTCAGTCGTTGAAAGATTCAGAGGCCAACAGGCAACGCAAACAAATAGGCTTCGATCTAGGATCACTAGCTGAAATGAAAATAATTACAGTCCCAATGACTTAGAGTTAAGCAAACGTTTAGGTTTGAGAGAGGATTGGATGTAGCCAGCCAAACCACTCCTCGGTAAGCAGCGCCGTTGCTTCGAAAATGAGTGTAAACGTTTATGAAGAGAGTATCATCACAGTGTAACGTAGGAGGCAGCGACATTTCAAAAAGAAGGCACATATCCAGCTTGTCTGAGGATAGAAATTCCCGAAGTAGATTAATTTTGGGTGTAAGCGACCTGCTTTTGATGAAAGATCTAAGGGAAAATGTTTTGATCGAGAAGAAAAAATTTGCGTGATTCTTGCGGCGGCAGCCAGAACGCGACCAAGAACTGATAATAGTGGTTGAGCGTTAGTTGATGATAATAGAGCAGGCATCGACAATCGGGACCTTCTTAGTCTCGCTCTTGTCAGGCGGATGTGGAATTTGAGGATTTTAAAAACAGATCAAAGGCGGGTTCACAGGGCTCGAGCGGCGGCACTGATGCAGCACTGTGGTGTTCAGAATGAATCCAATTCATGGCCAGACCTTTTCAGAGGCGGTTTCTACAGTTCTGCGTGGTATTGATAATGAAGGAAGAGGAGATTTTGTAAGGCATATTTCGGTAGCACGCAGAGCCACGTGGTTCTTATGATTAGACGGTTTCTAGACCACAGCACTGGTCATGATATTCGTTGGACTTATGCGTTTCAAACTGACACTGGAGACTTGAAGGGGGTATTACTTGGTTGGAGTTTTTACACGACGGGGACGGCTGCAACAACGCGGTGGTGTTTGAATAGGTTGGGTGTACTTTGTGGACTCGCTATGTGCCCTAGCGGTTATAAGGAGCCTTTTAAATCGGAAGGTTGTCAGAACGATATGGCTGAAGGATAGAGCGTCATCGAGGTTGCCTAAGATTAACGAGCAGCTTTTCCTAGGATTACTCTAACCAGGGCAAGCGGCTATAATTTAGGAAAGGTTCCAGGTTACTGGCGGGGAACGTTAGGCTTGCTCTGCTGTTCAGTGTAACTGTTTGCAATCCCGCTTTAATTTGTGAGAGGAAGCACAGAAGCACGACGTTTGCCAGTAGAGATATCTTTAAGATTATGAAAATTGTCTCGCAATTATACGATCAAATATTTTTCCAGATCACTTATTAAGAGGAGAGAGCGGGGCCACCACAGAAATAGATCGCGTCTACAGTGATTGCGCCAAGCAAAATCTCTCGAAATATTATTAATAAAATCATTGGGCTGACACAACTGGTGTGGCTGCAAGGTGGAATTGGAAAGGTTTCTAGATAGGGTTTCAAGCAAACCAGTGACATTAAACATTTATTGCTGGAAATAACTGTTATCGTACAATAACTTCTCGGTTAGCAATGGAATGGTAGATGCTGACGGCAATATTTGGTTAATGATATAGAAATGTGGTGAGAACTCAGGTATACTTGAATGTCGGTCAAGTGAAAATATAGAAAATTTCTGGTAAAAAATAAATCAACAAAATAAAGACATAATATTACAAATTTAAGAAGTTTCCCGGAGATGAGATCAGACGCGACATTTGGAAAATACAAAAAACGTATAATAAAAAAACCGAGCTTAATTCAAACTGTTAGAAATCCACCAGCGAAACCATTCCGGATGTTGCACATTGCCAGATAGGCAAGCTTAATTTAATGAAAAAACAAAACAATGACAAGATCATTATTCCTTGGAGTTTCGGTGCACAGTGTACACCAGCCTAAATAATTCACTCAAATTTTCTTCTTAAGTATTCTAGAGCAACGAAACAGTGGCAAGTTCACCATTATGACAATTAATGTACCTCGGAAATTCAGTACGCCATGTACACCAGTGTGAAGATTTTGTACACATTTTCGTCTCAAATGATTGAAAGCAACGAAACAGTGGCAAGTTCTTTATTTTAGCAAATAATTTGGCTTTGAGATTCGGTACGCAGTGTACACCAGTCTAAATAATTCAATCGCATTTCCTTCTCAATTCTTTAAAGCAGCAAAACAGTTGGCACTTCGTTATGTTGGCAATTAATTTTGCTCAGAAATTCGGTACTCAGTATACACTAGTGCACATATTTCTATTTCATTTTCTTTTCAATTCTTTAAATGCAAAGTAACAGTGGCAACATTGTTAATTTAGCAAAAAACTGAGCAAATAAATTTGCTAAAACTTTCTATACGCAGAGAACAACAGTGAAAATATTTCAATTTCATTTTATTGTCAATTATTTTCAAGCAACGCAACAGTGGTAAGATCACAATTATGACAGTTATTTTGCTCGCAGATCCGGTGCGCACTGATCACCAGTGTAAATATTCATAACTTATTTTCTTCTCATATATTGTAAAGGTTAAAATCAATAGCATGATCATTATTTGGGCAAATAATTTTTTTCACGGAGATTCAGTATGTTATGAAAACCAGTGTAAATAATCCTATCTCATTTTCAATTTAACTATTTTAAGGGAACTTCGTAGTAGGAAGATATTTAATTTAGCAAAGAACTATGCAACTCCTTTTGCTTCGGGTTTTGTTACGCAGTGTACACTAGTGTAAATATTCCTATCTCATTTTTTTCTCAAAAGTTTTAACGCATCGACTAATTTTCAAGGTCATTATTTTAGTTTTGCTCGAAGTTTCGGTTTGAAGAGTACACTTGTTTAAATATAACAGTTTCGTTTTCGTTTCAAATCTTTTAAAGCAACAATAGAGTAGCTAGGTTATTTCTTTTCCAACAAATTCATCAATTACTTTTGCAAAAAAATTCAAGTCGCAGAGTTTATAAGTGCAAATTATCCATTCAAATTTTCTACTCAACTATTTTAAAGCAACGTAAAATTAATAGGATCATTATTGAGGACATATATTTTACTCGGTATTTCGGTAAGGAAAGTTACATTGGCAAAATTATTATTTTAGCAGCGAACTAATCAATTAATTTTGCTCGGAGATTCGTTACGCAGTGTACACCATAGTAAATATTTCAATCCCATTTTCTTCTCTATTACTTTATAGCAACGAAACGGTAACAAGATTGCTGTTTTAGCGGAAAACTAATCAATTCATTTTGCTTAGAATTTAGGAACGCAGTTTACAGTAGTCTAAATAATTCAATCATATTTTCACCCTTATTATTTTAAAGCAAAGAAACAGTGGGTAGATCATTATTTTAGCAACGAACTAAACAAATCATTTTTGTCTAAATTTCGATACGCAGAGAACTGAAATATAAATATTGCAGTCTCGTTTTATTCTCAATAATTTCAGAGAAACGAGACAGCGGCAAGATCATTATTTTAGCTTTTAATTTTGTTCGGAGATTCGGTAGGCTGTGTCCACAATTACAAATATTTCAATCTCATTTTCTTCTCAATTATTTTATGGCAATGTAACAGGGGCAAGATCATAATTTCTGCATCAAGCTAATTGAATAATTTTGTTTGGAGTTTTGATACGCATTATACACAAGTATAAATATGTTCGTGTTATTTTCTTCTCAATATGTTTAATGCCACGGAACTGGTGTAAGGCCATTATTTGAGCAACTAAATAATCAATTAATTTTGCTAGAACTTTCGGTACGCAGTAAACACTAAGGTAATTATTTCTATATAAATTTCTTCTCAATTATTTTAATGCAAGGTGATAGTTGCAAGATTATATTTTTGGCAATGGATTTTGCAACTAATTTTGCTCTCATACTCGCTACTCAGTTTACACCAGAGTAAATATTTTTATCTCATTAACTTCTCAACTATTTTAAAGCAATGGAAAAATGATAGGATCATTAATTTGGCAATTAATGTTACTCAGATTTTCTCATTCCTCAATTCATTTAAAGCTTCGAAAAATTAGCAATATCATTATTTTATTATTTTATTATTATCATTTTATTATTTTTGCTCTAATTTTCTTTACTCAGAGTGCACTGGTGTAAATATTTATATCTCAATTTCTTCTCAATTATTTTTAAACAGCAAAACTATGGCAAGTTCATTATGCTGGCAATTAATTTTGCTTAGGGTTTCCGTATACTGTGCATACCTGTATAAACTTTGCATTAATCAAAGAAATCATACATGGTTTGCGTATTTTGGAACTTCCAGCTAAAATAATGATGTGGTTCTGTGAGAGACAGCCGTCTGCAGCATTTGCGCGGGAACAACTTAGTGTTTCCGTAAGAATGCGATTTATGAAAGTATGCTAGGTGAATTCAAGAAGAGCCAAAATAAGATAAATAAAAAAGCTATAAATAGATATAGCAAAACAATTCTTTTCGTTTGTTAGATGTCGTGTGAAGTTTTAATCACAATCAAAAGCTGTCGAAATGCGAAATGATTTATATAATGATGGATACATCATGGCAAGGCGGATATTATGCGTAGGCATCATTTAATTCCACTGTACCTGTTTTTGTGCAATTTTAAAAACTATTATTATGTCAGACAGCCGACATTGAACCAGATTGCATTGAGTATAGAAAGCGGTTTAAGTCTAACTTAGTTGATCAGGCGTTTTTCGGTCATAGCTTCAATTAAGGCTCTACATTTTCAGATTAAGATTATAATAAATGCGGATATCAAAATGACACGCCATTATAAAAATAAAGAACAAATTATTGCATATGAAGTTTAAGTTGGATTCAATAGACGAACATGAGTTTGTCTTAATAAATGGTATTTAAGTCGACAGATTTTCCAGATTAATTGAAAAAGCCCTTTTACAACAATTAAAACCAGTTGGATAAACTGCAATAACTGTCCACACGCTCCCATGAACATACAATATTTCCCCATACAATCCCATATTATAAATGGTTTGGTCGCGGACTATACTCGTAGCTCAAATTCAGGAAATTACTTCGGTTGTTGATTCAATTCAAGCTCGACATCTTACAAGAGTCGGAACGTCTAGCATTGCGTTTCAGGCGATTGACTAAAATCTGTAACAATCTCTCGCCTTCTTTCAATCTTTACTCAAGCGCGTATTGATATGAACACAAGGTAGACATCTTTGTCTTTTATTGAATGAATGTTAAGCAAGTGAATAATGTGATAATGGGGAGCCTGCATAGTCATTGGTGCGGAGATTTTCCTCAGTGAAATAGAGAATACGCCACTAAAAGTAAGGTTTAAATACGTTTCATCAATATACACGTAACGTGAAAGACATCTGATAAGTTCTTTAAACATTTCTCAGTCACAAATAGTACTTCAGCGTTTTAAACACTCACAAACACCTGCTTTTTCGCAAGCACATGAAAATAGGATTTTAGATATGATTTCGAAGTCCTAATCAAAAATATGTTTCTGTGAATTCGGCTAGATATGTTTATCCTAAACTTACCTGATGTGCATTAATTTTGCAGTTGTACGTTTTGAAAATTAATAATAATTAAAAACAGTTCTCGCCTGTTTTAAAACATTTAACAAACATTTGAATTAATATAACAATAATTGATTGCGCGGGTGGTGGTAACAATTCTTTAAATCAAGTTTGCGAGCTTGAAGTAAACACCAATCCCATTGTATTTAACCAGTCGTCGAACAACATAACAAAACTACCGCCAGCCGCAACGCACTGACGCGTTTCGACCTTCCATGATCATCATCAGAGTACGACGGCAAACTGACTATCGAGGATCAAACCGCATTGAATATATATGGAAATCAAATTTAGATATGCGGCTCTCACCTCTAGCAGTCTCGCATACATTGAACTTGACTGGAAATGTCGGCTGCACAATTTCTATGCAGTCACGAACATTAACTGTTTGCAGCTTTTCGCCACATATACATATATAGGCAATACAATTTAACAATAATTGATTGCGCGGGTGGTGGTAACAATTCTTTAAATCAAGTTTGCGAGCTTGAAGTAAACACCAATCCCATTGTAGTTAACCAGTCGTCGAACAACAGTAGTTTTGTTATGTTGTTCGACGACTGGTTAAATACAATGGGATTGGTGTTTACTTAAAGCTCGCAAACTTGATTTAAAGAATTGTTACCACCACCCGCGCAATCAATTATTGTTTAAATTGTATTGCCTATATATGTATATGTGGCGAAAGCTGCATACAGTTAATGCTCGTGACTGCATAGAAATTGTGCAGCCGACATTTCCAGTCAGGTTCAATGTATGCGAGACTGCTAGAGGTGAGAGCCGCGTATCTAAATTTGATTTCCATATATATTCAATGCGGTTTGATCCTCGATAGTCAGTTTGCCGTCGTACTCTGATGATGATCATGGAAGGTCGAAACGCGTCAGTGCGTTGCGTCTGGCGGTAGTTTTGTTATGTTGTTCGACGACTGGTTAAATACAATGGGATTGGTGTTTATTTCAAGCTCGCAAACTTGATTTAAAGATTTGAATTAATATTTTAGAGATGCAGAATTTAAAAATACCAAAATGATCTAGTACCTAATAGCTTCATGAGTAATTGATGGGGTAATTTATTATAAATTTTGCCCAAAAAATTAGAAGTATTTAGGACCACAAAAGAAATCCGTCCAGCAGAAAGTGATATTTAGTTAAGACGTTGTTCAAGCATACACTTTGAGAATGGAAATGGCTTCAACTTACACAATTGATGCAGCTAAAATGCGCGTTATTATGAGAAATCGCATTTGCATTTACTAACACTTAAAGAGAACTAACGGTTAATTTCAACCTCAAATATTATTCATCAGTACACATAGGTAAACTATCAATCAAATAACGTTGATGGATCGAGTACAGGCTTAGCAACCAGAGTATAAAACATTTCAATTAAAACGAGTGAGAATGTAAAAAAATAGTGACAAGCTCACAATTGTGCAAAATAATATTGGTATCTCGCCCACGTGTTCCACGGATATATATATTAAATTAAAAAAATAAATAAGATATTTATAAAGATAATTTGATTTGAAAACTTCAGCAAGATCTAAGAAGACAGTAAAAGCGTTTAAGTGGATTTGTAATATGTTGAAGGTTGTGATTTATTCAAAATAGAATATTTCCGAAAATTTAATTTTCCTATCTTAAGGCAGTATTACAAAAGCTAAAAAAGATAACTACAAATAATATTTTTTCGAGTTTTGACTTTTATTGCACCAACATGGTCTCAGCATAACGGACAGGATAGCGTTTATATAATAAATTTCAAATAGAAAAATCTACAGCTTTTGTGTTAATTGATTCTTAATTTGTCAAACCCATTGTATTCCCACCTATTACGCACACGTTTTTTCAATGATATGACAGCCGATTTGTATATTTAGAAAATTTGCAATTATAATACATAATTCGGTTTTACATTTTAACTAAGACAGTTGGTGTCAACGTTTTTCCGCACAATTCCAGAAATTAAATTGTCTTTAAATATAAAGTGCAAATTTGTCTGATAAATGTGTGTATAAAATCTGGATAACGAAATTTATTTCAAGCCATTTAATTCGAAGCAGTTTTTAGATCACAGTAATATTTACGTAAACGACATTTTAATATATTATCTTAACAAAACTATACGTTGTATTAAAAACTAATTTTCATTAAAAGTAGAAAATTAGTTGAAAAATTTAAAACTGTCCCCGAATTGATTTCATTGACTTAACTACATAGTTTGGCTGTCGATAACACAAGTTCTATTCAATCTCAAGCGAAGTAGCTGCGCAAATTTTGCACCACCCTTAGAAAATGAGCAAATATTCAACTCAGTTATAAACGAATTTAACTAAAGACATTTATAATTTTAGCTGCCGAATTATATAACGATTTCATTTTTAACTTCACATAAAGTTCTGATTGTTCAGAGTCTCGTTAAAAAATTGCAATCAAAGTTTCAATATTTCCGGTTTCATTTTTCTGTATTAAATCCAAATGTTGTTGAACGAATTGAGGGATGCCTTTGCCAAATATATTACATCATTTATAATTAAGAACACAGTACAAGAATGCATCTATTAACTGAGAATAAGAAGAAAAGTACAATGAATCATTTTAACATTTTCTGAAAAATTCTGTTAATGTAATTTTCTGACTAATTTTATTTAAAGAAGGACAAATTAACACAATTTAAACAAAAAATAAATAAATAAGTTACAAATTTGAAGAGCTAGGAATTATAAAACAGGTGAATTCCACTGAACTGAAAAATCTTGTGTCGGTATTTCTTTCGTTTAACAATTAATCGAAAAATTGATCAATGCATCTTTATTCGGATTTTTTAACAAAAATTTACTTTATCGCAATTATAAAAGTTTTTTTTTCCAATTATGCTTCGGTATTTGCATTAAAGGGTATTTCTTACTGGTTTCGCCGGAAAATTTCAGTTACTGTACACTAAGGTCTACTAGAAAATTTGGAATCGTCATTGAAAAATCTAGGTAGTTTGCCGTCGTACTCTGCCATTCGTAAAGAAACAAAAAGTTTGTTTATACAATATGCAGCCGAAATTCAAATAGACTAAAATATATGTGAGACTACTATGGTGAAAGCTTAATTTCTGATTTTCCACAGCATATGGCGGTTTAATATCCGTAGATCTGTAAATGACCAAAGAAAGTCAAAATCCGTCGGTAAGTGTGGTTGACGGTAGTTTTTCTTCGTTATATGAATGGTTCAATACAAGGAGATTGGTGTTTATATCAGGCTCGCCAACTTGATTCAAAGAATTGTCATTACCACTCGCGCAACCAACTATTGCATAGTTGTACAAATTATACGTATGTAGCAAAATCTACAAAAATTTGAAACACGTGACCGAATAAAAAATACGCAGCCGACATTCGAATGAAATTTTTAAAAAATTGAGGCTACTATGTTGCAAGCAGAATTTCAGCTTTCAATACATTCTATACGCACGTTGTGAGTTTATCCTCGTTAGTCTTATTGTTGTTGTACGCTGATGATGAGAATAAGAGATCACAACGAGTCAGTATTTGCGATTGACGGTAGTTGTGCTATGCTGTGTCAATGGTTAGTTACAGTAGGATTGAGGTAAAAAGTTGTTATCCTCATCCGCGCAATCGATAATTTTTAAAATTTTATATCTCATTATATGTGGCATAAGAAGCACAAATGCAATGCTCGCAACTGCATGACAATTGTGCAACCGATATTTTCAATGAATAACAGCGTATGTGAGTCTACTACCGTGACAGAGGCGCATATCAATTCGCTTTCCTTCCAAACGCATTGCGGTTTGATTCACATTAGTCAGTTTGTCTTTGTGCGAATGAAGACAGGTGTGTAATGCTGTGTGTCTAGATAAGTGAATTGTGTTGGTGGTTATCTCAAGTAAACAGACTTAACTTTGCTTACTCTTATTACTGCTTTAACAAGATATGATTGCCTTAAGTGATATTTTAACTTTAAATCCAACTGGTCAAAGTGGATTTAATTTATCTGAAATCATATCAATCACGGTTTTCCAGTTTCGCGAGCACAGCAAAATGCAATTTCGCGCCTAATTGCATATTTAAAAAAAAATAAAATGAAAATTTCTATTAATTCAAAATTTCGTAACAGTGCAAGAATTGTCCTTAAAATTTATAATCAAATCTTGGCTAAATGGTGTGAGCTTCTCTGTTGTGTTTGCTGTAAACTGGATTACCATGTAATCAAATATTACTAGTTGTATCAGTTGGATTGAAATACATGTTGACAAATCACTTTTATCACGTTACATTGCATAAATTCACGTTTTCACAAGGTAAGTGATTTTTTTAATCTAAAGACAAACGTGCGATATTAATAAAACAAATTGAATTTGTAGTTTAAGCTTTTCCCTCATTTTTTTAAAAAGAATGCCCTTTCAGACGATAACTCATGAAACACTACTTTACGAAAAGGAAGTATGCAGATACACATCCCTCGGAACCGAACACATAGATCATATAAAACATTTAAATTAGAAACATGGTTATTGTGTGCACATTAATTTTTCAAACGTAAATAAGTCAAAATGTAGAATAAAATGTACAACTTGTTACAGTTGGGTTAATAATAAAATATTAACACCAAAATTTTCCCCAGCATGGTGAATGAAAAAACAACGGAGCGACTGTTATCAGGCAAACCACATCTGTCTTTGTTACTTTGATGCATGTACAAAATTGTTTTTTCACCAAATAAAACATGTTTTGATGAGATAGTTTGCTCAGCTTTTTGAGTGCTACATGCTCCATTTTTGGCAAATTATCGCCTTCTATCAAGCAGGTCATACATGGAGAGACAGAGAGCGAGAGAGAGAGAGAGAAATGAAAAATTGCCTTAACGAAGTAATTCATTTGTGTAACTCTTCTCAACTTGACGACTAATTCTGTAGCCAACGTCCTACGCATGTTTTATGCAAAGAATGCATATTTTTTACTGTGAACATTTGGCCAAGGTTTCTTCATGCCTTATCATACTATTGCTTATATTTCACTCCTTTTTTGAATGTGGGTGTTTGTCGTTGCCTGCTGTCAAACGAAACGGCAATAAATAAGTTTTATTAAGACAGTGATAATATAAAAATCAATAAAGATGATGACGCGGCTAAAATCAGTCTCATTAAATGCAGTCTAAGAATAAATGCGTCTGCCGTTTTTTCTATTTTTTACTATAATGATAATGTAATAGCTGGAGTTGCTGAAAAAGCGGTTCGCCTCCTCCGTTCTCTGGAAACATTGAGGAGATGTTTGTATGTTCTCCAGACGTAGTATGTAAGATAATTACTCAATTCAATGACAGATGCGAGTTAGCCAAATACGAAACTTTATGGATAAACAAATTGCAGCCGTTTTTATGCAAGCAGAAGAAACATGCTCGGTTATTGAACTTGAACTGGAGGTGATGCAAGCAATTGATTTACTTTTCCCTTATTTCACACTCTCTCCATGTTTACATTTTTCTATTTTTTTTGTCTTTCAATTTTTTCATAAAGAGATGGCCATATTTAGATACTTGAAAAGAATATGTGAAAGAAACGGTTAATTGTATTTGATAAAATTTTGCATTCTTCTTGCACATGGAAACGGTTCTATGAATTTTGTTAAGGCACGAATTCTAAAAGATTTTATTTTAAATTTTTTTCTCTAGTAAACAGATGTCTCGCCTCCGCATTTGCAATTGCTGATTATATTATCAGGTATGACAGTAAAGTGCTTTAGGCGAAAATGTGTACTTTTATTGATCAACTTGTTGGGTTGAGTCGAAAGTGCTCAATAGATTGTCCTCCCTTAGCTGTCTTGTCCTTATTGTCTTAACACCCAAAGTGCGGGTAGAGTTCTTGCAGCCTTCTGTGAGTTCTTCTAATTTTGCGTGAATAAGTAAATATAAAGAAATGAACACATTGTTCAGATATAGAGTGAATATCACAAAATCGTTTCTCGTTATACAGAGAAACCTTATAAATCATGGAGACAGTAATTTTCAAAAGAACTCTTACGTGCACTAATTGAACATAGGTTGTGCTGGCTGTGATAACAATTAATATAATCATGGATGCGATCTTGCTAAATACACTTTATGTACATACATTTGTCAGTATAATCTAAGTATTTTATAGTGGTAAAATGGAAATTCATCCATTAGATCGGTTTCGATCCTATTGCCTCCGACAGTACGTGATGGGTTTCCAATAAGGACGAAACCGGTCTACTGGATGAATTGCCTTTTCAACAATATACTATGCTTGGTTTGTACTGACAAATGTATTTTCATGATAGGTCAGGTTTTTATATCAAGATCACAAATTTGTACGTTCATAACAGGAACAATATTCTTGTCTGCAATGATATAGGCTCCCTAAGACTGCATTTATGCAGGCGTTTTCTTTCACTCTACAAAATACACAGTATAATTATGCCTAATATTTTAATTATGAATTAATTATTTATTAAACAATTAAACTATAACCCATTTATTTTTTAGCATTGATTAGATAAGATAGCCAGTGTGATGTCAATCTACGCTGATTAAACTATGATTACACCCATTATTTAATTTTTATTAATTCTAGCACTGGTTAAGCAAGACCATACCTAACCTTGCCGCAGCAGAGAACGTCGGTACTCGTTGTTTGTAGCTAGAACTAGTCCACGGCTAACATCTCTGCCTGAAAATCATTATTAGTCATGCTGGCTTCCGGTTTTCATTTTTATCTTGTTATTTATTTATAAAAAATGCTTGGAGCCCACTTGTCACTAGTGCTTCTGATGGCGTCCTCATTGGCTGATATCTTGCCGTGCGGCTTAATTACTTTTCTGCCAATTACACAGAATATCAACAGCTGTGTTTGTGGTTCTTGAGTGCTTTATACGTAGGTTGATCCATATAACGGGTAATTGCCTTGCTGGTGTTACATAAAAATTTCAATAAAGAGCTGGTTTTTTTCCATCTGTAGCATGAAGATTGTAACGAAGATCAAGTAATTAACCTCCCCGATTTTAATTAAGCAGCAACATGACCAGATCAAATTTGCAAACTAAAACGAACAACGCAGAAATATTGGGGTATATTAAAACCCAGATCCAAGCGTATTTATTGTCGAGTGTTTAAAAAAATATTGGACAATTGAAAGTAAGATTCTTGCGGATAATTAGTCCAGTTTATGTTGTAAATCATACTCTTTTATAGCGATTATGGTTTTAAATATGATTGTTTAAGTGAATACTTGTCAGAAGTTAGCTCAATATAAGTTCAATCTTAGCAGCCGTACGAAATTTTTTGGTAATTAGGTATTAAATTGTAAGTGTGCAATGATGCTCATTAGAGTTAGATCCTGGTGGGTATCGTTGTAAAAATAAGCAAAGCTTGCTCTGAGGTTAGTCAGTTTGATTTATCCAATTCGGCAACCATAGTGTTAGTATCATGTACCATTTCAGTACCATTATGTTGGTATCGGCTAATAAACACAATAGCCATAGTGTTAGTATCCTTTACAGACTCGGTATTTATATTCTATAGAGTGATTTATCGTTGAAGTCGCATTGTCGAGGCTTTATATGATGTAAGCTGCATTACTGTGGATTTTCAAATTCGTCTAGGAGATTGTACCGTCCTATTATCCCCAAATATATAGTGGTTAAAGGGCGTAATACCGGCTCCTACTGGTGAGTCGCCAGTAAGTACGAAACGAATGTGCATGAGATTGCACATTTCGTTAATGCTGTCTTTGGTTTATTTTTCTGGTCACAACTGAATCAATTTTTTACTAGGTTCGCAACACCTAACACATACTTGCATATATATTAGCTCTTCGCAACAAACAGTATTTAAGTGAATACTTGTCTGAAGTTAGCTCAATATAAGTTCAATCTTAGCTGCCCTGCGAATATTTTTGGTAATTAGGTATGGATTTGTAAGTGTGCAATGATGCTCATAAGAGTAAGATCCGGGTTGGTTTTGTTGTACAAATATGCAAAACTTGGTGTGAGGCTAGTCACTTTGGCTTATCTGAGCTTCCGTATTTTTGGCTACTGCACATACGTATCGTTCTATCCCGTACGTCGTCACCAATGTCACATTTTACCTGGTTTGATCCGACGTGATATTATATATATAAATAAATAAATAAATATATATATATATATATATATATATATATATATATATATATATATAAATCACTTACATAGTTTTTTCTGGTTAGGGTGTTCATAAAAATAATTAATATTTCTTGACCGTAGCTACGAATAATAATATTTTTCGACAGTTTTTCTTATTGTTGGTCGTACCGATCAGTGCATCGTTGAATAATGGAATATTGTTATTAGTATTGGTGATACGATACCCGTCGTATACATTATGATTCACAATATATTAATGTTGGTCGTAAGTTGGCTTCGTCCTTGCTTTAAATATATACTTTGAATCTTCTGGGTTTCTTAAGCCTTTTAAATTAATTTTTTTGAAACACGATGTTAGATTCCTTTGATAAATTGGATTTTAGCATTTATTTCACTTGACTTCTGCGAGTACATGAAACCTTTTTTAAAAATTTCGTATTGTGCAGAGAGTTGGCAAGAGATAATTGAAATTGAACTTCAGTATCAACTTTGTGATGGCAATGGCATAGCTTCTTACATCAGGAAAATGTGTCCTCACGCGCTATTACTGAGACAGGAGTGTTGTCGCTAAACGGTAATTTCGGGAAGACATCATTTTATCATCTAAATCACCAATCAGAAAATTTCTGACGGTGACTTGTATAAGTCGATCCGAATTGCTGTTTATCCACCAGTCATTTGCTGCGCGAGTGGACCGATGTAAAAATTAACATGTGCTTGGAAACTAAGCAGTCTTCACTTTTTAATAGATTTAGGTGTGATGTACTGTTGGTTATATCAAAATCGGTAGACCCAACGAAATCCTTGATATGAACAAAAGCAAATATCAAATTTAAATTTGAGATAGGTAAGGAAATCTTTATTTACTTATCTTAAATGCAACTTTTTCGAGAAAGAATAATGATACAACAGCGTCAATAAAGAATCCATATTTATCTTACTATAATTTCAATAAAGCCGCAAATGGCCTTAATTTTGAAAAAAAACAAACTTAAATACCAAGCAAACTGAGCTTTGAAACTTTGCTTTAAAAATATAATCTAAGAAAAGCTAAGCTTTCTATCAAAGATTTTGTAAATGAACAAATGTGCGTGGTGGTTTCTAGAAGTCAGCATAATACCTCGTACGATTAATATTTCATAAAATACCAACAAATGTGCCTTACAAAAACTAATTTTGGGAAGCGACCAACTTGCTTACGTAATTAGGCGTCTGTTAATTAAAATTAAAAAGGTAATATTTTATAAATAAGAGGTTAATATCGCATTTAATGTAGAAAACTTAATGATGTTGGATGTCCGAGTTCAGTTGGCATCTTTCAGTAAATTTTTTTAAAGTTATACGTTTATCTAATTTTAAATGTGAGCAAGTAAATGGTAAGTGCGAAAAAATTATCGACAGAGTCCTTTAATATTTTCCACAGAATTTGACAAATCTGATCAAAACTCTAAAACGTCCAACAAAACGCACTTCACTTGGCTGAATAAATAAAGTTGAAAAAGTTATAATACATAAAAGTAACCATGTACATAAAACCGCCAACCTTTAAACTGGAAAAGCCTTAGTTCATACACATGATTTTATATTCAAATAGCCATGAATTCGCATTCCAGTTAGGCAAAATCAGCTATACCCGTCACATCAAAATTATCATTATCAACGCCAGTAACAGTAAAATATGATAATGTGAACAGCAACCACAAACTAAGAAACAATATGACATGATAAACACTAAAAAAATATTGTTGCATACGGTAGATAAAAAGCCAAATCGGCGCGTGGCAATAACTGTCTGCTTCGTCCAGTGATAGGAGATATTTATTTATATTTCCATTAATTAAATAAATACCGGAATAATATATGAAACGCTATGAGTAATTATATTTTAAGCAATTCCGCTAGATAAAGCACTTGCTGTTATTTGAAACAACTGCTAAAATAATATCCTTCCTATGCTATTTATTACTTAAGTAATAACTTTAAAAACAACATTTTAGGCATAATTATATCCTAGAAGCATGAGGTGCATGAAATTTAGCAAATTTGATTTTCCAATAGAAATTCAGATTACAAGAATTAGATAACATTAGCCAGTAGGAGTCAGCCACTTCACGCGTTCCGCTAAGTTGCTATATAAACGAATATGGTTTTGACGGTGTTCACCGGATTTTCATTAAATTTGACTCACTTAATATGTGGAATTTTAAAATGATAGCTTTTTAGGAAGTCGTGGCTAAAGAAAATGTAATGGCGAAGGAACATCAGAAGCTTAATCTCCAAAATGGATACTAGACTTAAATAACGAGAATCGGCTAATGGATTAGGGAGCAATACGGGGTGTTTCAACAGACATTAATCACTACATTTTAAAAGATGATTAATTACTGGCAGACGAAGAATATTCCAACTTCGCGTATTAATACACACTATGGAAACATTTTGCCTCCTATTTTTTAAAGGTTACGATAATTTGGTTATTTAGTAATAATGACCTTTACTCGCAAACAGACTCGTACCAACTTGCACCGAAAACTTAAAACGTAACTACAAGACATTCATAAGGCCACTGCAAATGACAGCATATTCGGGTCAGTGTTTATTCGTTAAATATATTTGAAACCCATGAACATTACGGCCAATTGCATTTTTTTGCAATTAATATTTGCTCAAAAGTTTATTATCAAATATTAAAAAAATAAATCAACCTTTTAGTGCACATCATTTATTAAATATTAACCTTTAAGATAAAAATGTACTCAATATTTCATATTTGCTGTTCATTTTTAGGCCAGATACATTTGGCACATTATATTTTTGTTCAATATCGATTAATAAGCCTTTTTGTTTCAGTATGTCAATACAGAAAAGAGAAAATCTTTGTTCGTTCCTAAATGACTTCCAATGGAACTCAATAAGCGCATACAAATTAGTTTCTTTTAAATCTCGAAGTTAATTCCGCATAACAAGGATAAATTTCGTTTTTCAGAGAGCAACACCCTCCTAGGTAAACAGATATCCACGCGCCACGATAACACAGAGATAATAATAACTTCTTCGCAAGATTTAGTTATCTACAAGAAAACTGTGGTCAGTACATTTGTTTTATGAAGAACCGTTTGATTCGTTGCATAACCGAGGAATTTTTGGTTGTTTGAGGCAATTTGTGATGCCCAATTAACCATGAACTTACATTGTCCGAAGAATGTTTAAATATTATCGGACTTATGTCATTTAAACATAAATTAGAAACAGTTCGTGGCCGGTTTACATGAAATGTCTATTTTCTCATTTTAGCTTTGATAGACCACGAATGTAATAAATCCAGAATTGATTTAATGTATTATGGATATTCAAAGCAATATATTAATTCTTTTATTAAAATGTGAATTTGAAAATATACACGAACAAAGGACGCTAAAAACCAACCAACAAACTGTGCATCCGGTCTAAATGAAAAAAATTATCCTTAAAATTAATGCAGACAGATTATGCTTATTATATAAATTTGTGTATTTGCAATGAAAAAATCAGGGGTAAACGAATGAAAAAATGTCATCAATAAATTTAATTCAACTGCTTAAACGACTAACTCGTAGATTAGCTTGCACAGAACGATCGACTAGAAAGTCGACAACTGGAGTTGCTTCAAATTTTAATTGAAAATCCAGTGACAAAATGAATGTTACAATTGTCTACAGTTGCGCACCCATTTGTTGAATTCTCGGACCTACATTCAGCTGATATTACCATTAAGATTCCTACCAAATGCAATAAAAGCAACAAGTTTGCAATTTATTAAGCATCGTGGATAAACTAAGTGAAACCAAATCTATAAAAGCTTGTACGGGTTATGAAACCAATTTAGAAATTTTATAAGTTGATCGGACATTTCGATAATTATTTCACGTTCGTCCCACTCTATGTTGTGCTTATTTGGGTCTTTAAAAATTATTTAAATATTCTATTTCATGCTGGTTTCAATTTTAATGAAAAAACACTAATTCCCATTCGATAATGCGTTCATCCGATGCATAGTCAGGTGTTCTTGAATATTAACAAAGAAAATTGGTGTCGTTTGGCATACATTCTCAAATTTATGTTTGCATAGAGTGCGTGATAATTAGCTCAAGCACTTTTAAAAGGCTCCTCGTTTTCCGTCAAAAGAGATCAAACATACTCACCCAAAATGCTTCATCATAATTATAGATGGTTAAATCGATCCACACTGGTCGTCTTTTTCAAAATCCGTGTTTCTTCCTTCGACAATCTAGCAAGTTGCAAACCAACCACTAAAACAAAGTGGTATAGGTTGTAGATTTTTCGCATTTCTTGAGAACTTGAATAATCCATGCAACATAAAATGACTTCAGACTAGTTTTGAATGATATTTGTTCTGGATGGCTTTGCTACACTTTTAACGGACTCCTCCTTTTCCGAGGCAAGAGGTGACATAAACGCAAAAAAAATTCTTCTTCACATTTCGATCGACACACCGGTCGCTTTTTTCAAAATTAGAGCTTCTTCTTTCAACGTCGTAGCAAGTTGCACACCAACCACTAAAACAGAGTCGGATCAGTTGTAGTTTTGATATTTGACATTTCTTGAGAACTGGAATTATCCATGCACCCTAAAATGTCTTGACTAGTTTTGAATGATATTTGTTCTGGATGGTTTGCTAAGACCTTTAATCGACTCCTCCTTTCCGAGGCAAGAGGACATAAACGCAAAAAAAATTCTTCTTCACATTTCGATCGACACACCGGTCGCTTTTTCAAAATTAGAGCTTCTTCAACGTCAGCAAGTTGCACCAACCACTAAAACAGAGTCGGATCAGTTGTAGTTTGATATTTGGATACTTGAGAATTGGAATTATCCATGCACCCTAAAATATCCCTCAGACTAGTTTTGAAATGATTTCGCTCCGGTGGTTTTTCTACATTTTTAACAGACTCCTTTTCTGAAGGAAAGAGGTGTCAAAAACTCATCCAAAATTCTTCTTCGTATATATGGATAGATATTTCGATCGACACACTGGATTTCCTTTTCAAAATCCGTGCTCTTACTGTCAATAACATAGCAAGTTGCAAACCAACCACTAAAACAAAGTGGTATAGGTTGTAGATTTTTCGCATTTCTTGAGAACTTGAATAATCCATGCAACATAAAATGACTTCAGACTAGTTTTGAATGATATTTGTTCTGGATGGCTTTGCTACACTTTTAACGGACTCCTCCTTTTCCGAGGCAAGAGGTGACATAAACGCAAAAAAAAATTCTTCTTCACATATCGATCGACACACCGGTCGCTTTTTTAAAAATTAGAGCTTCTTCTTTCAACGTCGTAGCAAGTTGCACACCAACCACTAAAACAGAGTCGGATCAGTTGTAGTTTTGATATTTGACATTTCTTGAGAACTGGAATTATCCATGCACCCTAAAATATCCTCAGACTAGTTTTGAATGATTTCTGCTCCGGGTGGTTTTTCTACATTTTTAACGGACTCCTCCTTTTCTGAAGGAAAGAGGTGTCAAAAACTCATCCAAAATTCTTCTTCGTATATATGGATAGATATTTCGATCGACACACTGGATTTCCTTTTCAAAATCCGTGCTCTTACAGTCAATAACATAGCAAGTTGCAAACCATGCACTATAACAGAGTCGTATCTGTTTTAGATTGTTATTTAAATAGTGGAAGCGCAGATTTCGAATAACACGAACGGCGTGGCGATCGAAATATCAATAAATAAATATCAAGAAAAAATTTTGGTGAGTGTGTGAAAACTCTTTCATTGGGAAAGAAAAGTATATTAAAATTAGAAAAAAAAATGCCCTGTGCAAATATCTCTCAAAGACATCAAAAAAGGGTTTTTTTCTAAATTGAAGTTCTTTTTGCACTTTTTTGTAGTTGCTCATATCGATAGTAATTTTTTTGTTACAGTTTGTTTAGAAAACACCTCTTATTTGGTGCAACGCAGGTTGCTTATGTAAAATGCTCACTGATACGATCTTGACATTAAATTGTACGAATCTAATCAGACGCTGTCGAGAAAATAATTCCTACTGTGGCTATTAAATGGATAATTGGGAAATTTTCGATAATCGTTTTTTTTATTGTTCTAAATTAGTTATTGGACTCTTGAGTAGGTATATAAACGTGAAATATTGTAATCTAGGTAAATAAATGTTTCATTTATGTGTTGGATTCATTTTCAGAATGAAAATAAATAAGCCGAAATAAAACGACTTAGGCGAGTATGACTCAACAGTTGTGCAAAAGAGAATTTTTAAATGCTCAACAAGCAAGCTGAATGTATTTGTAGAAATTGCAAAATTGTTCAATAAACAGATTTGAAAAATATTAAATCAAACCACTTGATTCATTCAGTAATCGATAAACTCAAACGTAAACACGCTTAAACCAGTATTAATGTATAGCACAATTTCTACAGTAGTACTACTACCTATTTTAAACGAGCAGGAAGTGTGAAGCAAGCAAAACCATCTTTCCGATTCATATTCGGGTTTTGATTATTGAGTGTTTGTACATCAAGTATAGCCAATTAGGATGACTTTACTATCTCGATCTGCTAAAAAATAAATTTTGCTATCAAATGTGAAATTCGCGTAATATTACTTGTTCTTGCTTTCCAAGTTGGCAGTGGTTACTTGAACATTGCACACCCAATGAACAATCTGAACATCAATCGCGTTTTTCTTGCCGCAATTGTCCAGGAGATTTTGCTTTTAAGCGAGTGGCGACCTTGTCATTCATTTATTTAGTTCAATTGTTTTGAAGGGAATAATTTTGTCAATCAGCATAGCCGCGTTATTGCGCCATTGATGCGACCGAAGCAGCAACATTTCTCGTCAGTAATGTTTTATTTTAATTTTCTTGATATATGATGAAATACCTTGCCGATATCTTGGCTAATTTCAGAGACTGACGCCTTTAGTTAGTGCATGTACACAATAGGCCTGAATTACTTTTTGGCCAGTAAGGTTTTACACTGCTTGACTGCTTATATTCTCACCGTCCGTTAGCTACTCCGGACATAAATCTGTAAAGCGATGGCCATGCAAGTATTTAGGCATCGCGTAATTAATAATAAAATACGCACCGGTCACTAGGATTAGCCCCACTAATATTGTGATTGCTAGTTATCAACGGCACAATTTTCATCAGGTCATGAAAGAAAATTGCTTTTAGATTTCGCCATCTCAATATAAATTATACAGTTAATTGTGTGCGTCTTGTATATTACTATTTATTTCAGGTTTTTGGACGTGTGCAAATTGCAATACCTTTTTACAATTTTTCAGCATAATGTAAATCTACCATTAGATATACTTTTTCAATCATTTTGACTTTCCTGGATAATCATTAGCGTTGTACTATTTTCAATACTGCGATAAAATATCGTTTGTTTAATATAGGAAATGTAGCTCTCAATCCTAATATACTCCAATAAGTTTATCTTGCCAGGTATGTTTTCTGCCTAACTTGCATGGGAGCATTATAATTTCTAGATTGTAGCTCACGCGATATTATAATAATTTATAGATTGTTACAGTCATTGATTGCGTGTGTGGTGATTGAAATTATTTACGTAATAGTTGAGTACCTCACATGAAAATCAGTACCTTCTTCGACGGGTCGTTCTTCATGACAAATACAACGTCATTCATGCTTACTGATGTGTTTCAACATTTTATGGTCGTCATAAGAGGAGGGCACAATCGGTCTAACGGTGACGTAGCCGCTATTTGTGTATCGTACCTCGAGTATAATAAATGTAGTTTTCATCGCCTGATAACCACAATAACATTTTTAGTGACAAGATTGTCTGCTGCAGAATATGTGCGAGATCATTTAAATTATAGACTGTAGATCTCATCAAATTGGCATAAGTCATACGTTTGTGCAATCAGTGATTCCGTGGGTTGTATAAGTGAAGCCAGACCAAAAAACCTGTCTGGCTTAATTGGTGTAAAGTAGTTCGGATGCCTCGCTGACTGATTGACAGACATCTTAATTAATTTCATGTAGAACTTATCGGATTTATTCAAACGCCCACTACTTATTTGTTTGCTATTTATCTTTTGACACATGCAACCATTGTGGTCTTGTTGATTGATCGAACATATAGAATATTTCTTTAAATTTTTTTAGAGCTACAGTATTAATACAGATGTGTACCATATTTTGGCCACTCATGGAATAATCAGATTTTACCATTTCAATGCTGTACTCTGGTTATTCAGTGTGTGCACTTTTAATATGCGATTTATGTATTATTAATTGTTATTTAGGTTGGTGAAGAAAGTAAGTGAATCGTTCAGAGACAACTTTCTTGTGTTAAATTTGGCTTACGTTTTAAAATTAAATTGTTTTATTTCACCATTTATTGAACTAATTTGTGAAGAAATTTATGATGACACAATATAAGCCGGAGAAGGTTTAACAGTTTTTAAGTTGTACTTTAGTTAATTTCACTTAAATTCAAGGAGCACATTCTCGACTTTGGCGCATTCTGCACAAGGTTAAACTAGATTTACCAATTTATCTTTGCTAGTTGATAAATGTGAAATTTTGTTTACCGTGTAAGGTACATTTAGTGTTGACGAGTTGACGTGCAAATATTGTGTGGATTGCGTGCCAATTAAAAAATGTGTTTTTGTCATGCATTCATGACAAATCCACGGCTACGCGACATGACTAATGCTAAACGCTTGTTATGAATATTTAGAAAAGTTAAGTCATAGATTTCGTTTTCAATATACATCGAAATGTCATTTAAATGCGTGGGCATTTTTACGGCGTTCCAAAGCAATGCACATCATAATTTAACTTTCAAGTCAAAATAAGAATTTCAGTCACTATTAACAAATTAATTAATGCATTAAACGTTTAGCTTATTAAGTTGTTATCTAAACTTGATCACTTTTACTATTATAAGACAAACATTGTAACACGGTCTGTATAATTAAACGAAAATTGGTCGCACCGGTGATGATAAAAATTATTTAAATCAAAGTCGCGATGTTGATGTAAGAAGAAGTCCCGTTATATGAATATATTTGTCAGTAGTACCTAAGCATTATATAAAGATGGCTACATTGATTTAAATAGATGTTATCATCGCTCGCGAAACCAATGTACGTTTTATTATATAACCGTTCAATTCAAAAGCTCTTGCCTATGCAGCGTGGATTATAATGACAAATTTAAGATGGTTAGTTGGAACTTAATGTTTAAAGAAATTCCATTTAGGCTCCACCTAATGGGCGAGCTAACCAAGAAACATTAGTTAGTGTATAACTGAAAATAGTGTGTAGCGTGCGGCTGGATGGCTCAGTTGTTTTAGCAACAGATTCTGAAGCAGACGTGCTCAGGTTCGAGTCTTGTCGGCAGAAACTACTGAATAGTAAATGATGAGTGGCCAGTACGGACGAAACCGGTCTATTTGACTAATTTCCTTTTCTACTTTATACAATGCTTTGTTTATACTGGTAAATATATTTATATAATGGGAGTTGGTAACTTAGGTAATAGAATTAATTAAACGTCTTGATTTTCCTTACCATATATAAGATAGAATGGATTAATTTTGAACTTTTCATAAAATATAATTGGTGTTTTCCAAATCTGTTAATTTTTTTGATTTATTTTAATTGTAGATTGTTTCATTTTTATGAATGTTCGTTATTTTATTTCACTGGCGAAACATTAATCATTCAATCTATGGTTTTCTATTCGAATCAAATAATTTATTTTATTTTGTAACTTAAATTTAAAGACAATCTATTCTTTTGAAATATTAACACTGCTTTAAAAGGAGAGGCACAATACTTACGAAAAATATTTCGTTATAATTTGGCACCTCTTCATATTTAACAAATTATAAAGCTTCACGTCGTACTTGCGTACACATGTTTCTTACTAGACTCCTAGTGTTTTGTTTACTAATTTTAACTCAATAAATATTCCCCATGTGCCTACACCAAATGCAAAACTGATTTTAATAAATGTTTGCGAAAACCATTGGTTTTTACTTGAAAGGGCATTTTGTACCAAGAAGTTTATAAATGGGTTCAAGCACCAAAATAGATTTTCTCAATTTAACTATCAGCTTGAAGATGTCAACTATCAATTAGAATGAGATTTATTCATGGTGGAGTAAATATATTTATACCTGACTTTTCACGATAACGTCCGATAGCATTATTTATGCGGTAACCCCAATCAGAGTTAATATTGAGAATACGGCCCGTTTAGAGACCAAAACTAATTTTTATACTTCGTCTATAAAGAAGTCCGAAACTACAGCAACAGAATGTATATTACACTGGCAAAATGGCCACATGAATTTTTGCTGTTAGTTATCGTTGTACTAAAGTCCGTACTATTTATTTATTTTTTATTGCGTACCTGTTATAAAATTAGTTAATATATATCCAGAAGAATAAATCAATATGAAATCGAACCGATGGTCTATTCTCATATACACATGCGTACCGTGCTAACTGAAAACTCATGAGTAAGAGCCTGTACTACACCTTCGACCCACACTATATTTGGCCAAAATATGTGGGACAGTTGCGCAATCCAATGCAACATACCTATGTGTATTCAAGTAGTAATTGAGGTAACTTTGCAGTCTTCGGAAATGAGATTCAAAGCGAGCTCACAATATATACTAAATACCGTGACTGGATATGCTACCAACTCAATGCTTTTAGAGATACTATGCCTGCATTATATACTAACACGATTTATTTCAAAATATGGAGAGTACCAAAATATGGATTTTCACATACCGAGCATGTACTGAGTACCAATATTTTGATTTTTGAGATATGCTAAATTTCACCCTAAACAAAATTATAACTAATTCTAAACGCCCTCCAATCCGACAAATCTACATATTCTGGCTTTGATCGACATCCGTTATCACTTTTCGTGCTTATCATGTCATCATAAAATTAAATGTATAATAGTTACAAATCTTCCATTGCAGAAAATTAACATATTGGCAACTTTTTGTTCGGCATTGCGTCGCTTGTAGGATTTTAGTTAAATAGGACTAAAGTGCTATACCAGGGTTAGAATGAATGCAAGATACACTTTCATAAATTATTTAACAACCTCAACATTTAAAAGAGACTGGGCCATGCAGATTCGTTTATTTCATTAGGCAAACTTGTCACTCGTAAGCTCTATGATGACTTAATATTCTTGAGTAACCAATGGAAGGTTTGATACAAGAAACTCCTATATCGCGGACGTCTTAGAAGAAAACCATTGCTCTAAATGTAAACTCCATCATAATAATGGAGTATTTCATGACCTTTAGTCAATTTCGTGTATTTTCTGATAATTTAATTTAAAAATGAATATTTTTCTTTTTTAATATAAATCAATAATTATAATCGTTTGTATATAATTGTATATATATATATATATATATATATATATATATATATATATATTGTAATCTGTATATAATTTGTTTAATTTAATGATCAATATTATATTTTTATGGTTAGAAATGAATGAATTTTTGTAAGAAATAGAGAATTGTTTTAGCTTAATAAAGAAATGTTTGCTCTTTCTCATTTAATAAATTATTCTTAATTAATATATATATTTTAATTGTCTATTAATTTATTCGATATGCTTTATAATTGGAAATTCTGAAAAGAAACTTCTCGCTTTTTTACAAATTGCATTCGTGAAATAATATGTTATTGTTAGGACTAGAAATTAATGAATTTAAATTTTTTGTAGTGGACGGAAAAGCGCTTTAGCTTTATAAATACACGTTTACTCCTTCTTTACTCACGAACTTAATCTTATTCAAATATTTGATTTTTGATAGTATATTATTACATTCGACATGCTATAAAATTGGTAAATCTGTAGAGAAACCTCGATTTTTTGTTTATGAGAGAAATCTACGCCCAGGAAATTAGTTTTGTTATTTTAGATTTTCTTTTTAGTCGAATGAAATATCAATTACATTGATATAATATTCCACATTTTTATGATAGCTTCTTAATAATATTATTTTACACAAATTCATAAATAAAATCTCAATCCCCGCACCGTGGTTTGCAAAAAAGGTTATGCAACAAAGAAAAGTAAACCGGCTTCCTCAAGGAACCCTATATTCCTTTAAGTTTTTTGCAGATTATCATTAATGAAAGTGTCGTTTCGTTGGAGAAGGTCCGGTGCGGCTTGATCAAGTGGCCAATTTCACGTAAAATAGCATCCGCTTGCGATACTCTCAGTCAGCCTATTCCATGTATCCAGACATCACAGGACTTAGACAATTGCTGATCCATATAAATCGGCGTTTTTTGATTAGGTTAGACAGTGGTCGCACATTTAATCACTGCTGCATATAATTTTGAGGATAGTAAGTTTGGCGAATAATAACAAACCGAGCTTTTAAATGCATTTGCACAGCTGTCTGCCAGATGTCAGCAAAATTCACAAGGCGCATATATCTTGATGTTGTATAAAGAGGTCAAGAAACTCTAGTAGAAGTTCGTGTATTTTGTAATTTTTGATAAGTATGCGCGATCCAGGAGTGCTTGACATAACTTGACATACGCAGCAGACGAGGGCGATTTTCGTTCCTGCAGAATGTTAATTTGTCAAGAATCGCCAGGTATTCTTAGAAGACAAATATTTTGGCAACTGTAAGCAGAATGACGTTTATCACGATTTTAGGTTTCAAATAAATATTGCCGCTAACACACGTTGAATCTCCGTATTTTGTGTTCGCGTGTTTTCGCTTTTCACTATCGGTTTGGCAAAGGTCCGTTTTATCCTCATTTACATGTACGCATCGATTGTATTTCTACCTGTTGGCCGGTTGCGGATTCCTTCCTCTATTCTGAAGGCTTCAACGTCGTGCATGCCAACCACTGGAACGCAAATCTCGGAGATTCAACAGATGAAGATCGCATTGCGCAAAAATTAAAGGAAAACATTTTTCCGTTGCAACCGTTTTTGTGTCTTTTAGCCTCAGTCCCTGAAATAAAGACACGTCCGGAGCGTGGTGCATAAACATTTTTTTCTAGCTCGAGTTTCATTTTCATTCACTCCGTTTTCGAGGTCAACAAGCCGGCAATCGCTACTTACCCATTCATTAAGGAATGTTGTAGACATTTAGTCATACATGGCATAGGTCATATTATTACATAGAGCGGAAGTCGTAACATTTTCATGTGCAACAGTAGAGCTTTATGGAAATGTTTGAGACAGCAAATTAATAGAGCAAACAATTTCCGACGAGCCACCTTGACGGACTTGAAGTCATCAAATAATGCAACGGGTGTAATTAATATTAATTCATTAAAAAAATCTACCTTCAGCCACACGCATTGATGCTTAGCATGACGTGCACGACAACAATTAGGTCAGCCTCTGATGAGTTCTCAATAAGGATGAAACTGGTCTACTGGGCGAATTGATTTTGCTGCACTATAAAGTGCTTAGCTTAATCTGAGAAATGTATATAAAGTGGAATTAGTGTTTACATTAATTTCGCGTATCCTAGATTTAATTGAATGATTTTAAGAATGTTCGTTTGTGCACCGTTACAACTTTTTAGTTAGTGGGCATAACGGAAAAACGTTTACCGTTCGTTTGGACGAATGCTTACTTCGAAAAAACGACAAGAAGCTCATGCATGACCTTATGAAACGTTATTTCTCTGACTTTAAATAATTATCGGTGAAATGTTTTAAATACGAGGGTAACCTATCACTCAAATTGCACTACGAAAAACTGTCTAACAAGAATTAAACATATACAATTTCGTAAGATATTGAAAATCAGAGTTACGTCTCTTGCATTTATTAGCGTCGCGTACAATGAACGCGAATGGAACAGTACATGTGACTGAAATTAATTTAGCCATTTTGTACAACTGACGAGAATTGATAATATTGACGCCTATACCACGATTACAAACTTGAATCTAAAACTGCTATAAGAACTGATGTAATCAGTTTTTGTTTAATTGCATAACATAAATAAGTGCGGAGGAAGCTGAAATATGCTATGTTCGTAACTGCATACAGACGGGAAAGCCATCATATTTCGTCCTTATAAGAACGAAACCTACACTATACAATACCTAGTTTGCACTGACAAATGTATTTACATAATGCATCAGGTATTTATATCAAGATTGCAAACTTGATTAAAGTGAAAGTAGATGATCAAGATTGTTCGAAATTCTTCATCACGTATGAAAAAATGAAATTTTCTTATGCTATGCAACTGGTTAGATTCAATTAAATTTATGATTATCACACGGTTCCAAACTTTATTTATTGAGATATTTTCATGAACAAGGCCATCAATTGCTGTTTAATGGCACACTATATTTGGGTGTCGCAAATGCTTTAACGTGTTATATTCTTGTAATTAATTTGGTACTAATAAAAATATTAACAAGGAATTTGATATCAATTACGTTCTCGACGAATACTAAAATTATTATTGCCGTGAAATGTAGTGGGCAATAATTAGTGGCTCTTTTCTTAATGGGTGGTAAAATCTGTTTCAATGATATCACACGGCTTCAAAAATGCCGCGACGTGTCACCAAATAAGCATTAATAAGCGTAGACAAATTTACCTCAAACACAAGAAAATTACTGCGCAAAATCCTTAGGGAAAAAACTAGAAATGAAAGGTTGCTGCCAAATTATTTCTTATCATTTGAAATTTTTTAAATTATTTTAAAATTCGAAAAGGAGTTTTATAAAATTTAACAGCAGCTTTGAATATATTTCAATTGGAAACAAATGTATTTTGTTTTTGGGGCTATCTAAGCCACTGTTAATCAGAACTTCCTTTGAGTACGACGAGAAATCTTAGGCACATTTTATAATAATTAAAAATCATTAGTTACGCGATTGGGACATCGATTTTTTTAGTGTTTTGATCGTAATACTAAAGAATTTTCGAATATAAACTTGTCTTCACATTCTCACTCCTATTTAACTCCTTTAATTTTCTTAATACAACTTATATGGCACCTATTCTAAATATGCCCTAATTATTTGCACTTGTTCGGTATGCCTTGTTAACATATTTAACGATGTAGAATTGATAGTTACCATCATATATTTATCCACATGACCATAGATTCAATTTTCGTCTTAAACTATTAGATTGTAAGGCTTGATAGACTCTGTTGCTAAATAAAATTCGGTCATTATTTAAACAAAAATTATTATTATTATTTTAAAATTTTTATAATCAGTATTATTAATATTATTTTTTAAATTATTATTATTAATTTTATTTTTATTATTATTACTAATTTAATAATTAATATTTATTACCTTTGGTATTCTTATTCTTCTTATTATTATTATTGATATATATATATATATATATATATATATATATATATATATATATATATATATACATATATATTGCATATCATCTAAGTGGTTATGCACGTTTCTGATAAGGTCATAGAAAAATTTTTAAAAATGCCTATATCTAATGATAAAAGTCGTTTTTCCAACTTTCCTAACATACTGCTTAAGTAGCACACAAAATGTTTTCAACTAGTGCTTTCACTTGACATTTTTTAATGGCCTGCAAAGTTGATATCAATATCAAAAATCAGATACAACATATTTAAGAGCTTTTCTATGATTAAAATTGCTTCCTTTAGAAAGAAACCGGATCGAAGTTCATCGGTTTGCTTTATGTGAAAATCAATTTTATTCTTTTAAAAACAGCCTTTTTTATCAATTTTTCCGACATTATTAGCCAAAAATAACACGTTCAGTAATAACTCCAAAATCCAGTAGAACAAACAGTCTGCTTTTTATGCTTATTCAAAAAGTAATCTAGGAAATAAATATTGCTACTTTTGTAAATTAAATAAATATTTTCACAACAACATATATCTGCTTATGGAACTTGGTATTAATGCTTATTTAAATACTGATCTGGGAAATATATATTTCTCCATTTGTAAATTAAATAAATATTTTCACAACAACATATATCTGCGTGTGTAACTTGGTATTAATATGTTCATCTTTAAAGCAATTCTTCCGCGATCGGTTAATTTTCGCCAATATTTCATCCGCAATACCGTATGTGAGCCCATTATTTCATTGTAAGCCCTTTCAATTCTTAGCACAACCTGGCTAAAAGACATGAAAAACATCTTTCTCCTCAGGTGCCATTTTTTGCACATATATAAATGATAACACTTGCCGAAAATGACTAGTTTACGAAAATTCTTTCCATTTTAAATTGTATTGTGATAAACATTATTTATTTAAAATGAACTCCACAGTCATATATTTATTAGTTTGATCAAAGTCTTTTTATTCTTAGACTTCAATATTTCTTCTCTTTAAACAAATAAATTTATCTGTCGTCATGCGCGTAGCTATGCTTTCTAAATTTATATGATTAAATAATAAACGCCCATAAAATTCCATACAAAAGTTAAATTAGTTCAATGCAAAAAAAAATATTTTCAGTAATTTTTACAAAAGTTACCAATTTAAAGTCTTTCGGCAGTAAAACAAACTATATATATATATATATATATATATATATATATATATATATATATATATATATATATATATAAAGAAATGAAGCAATAAAGATTTATATTTGTGTGTGTATGCGTGTGTGTATGTGTATGACATCGTTTATGTTTATATACTTACACAGAAACACATTTTTTAATTCCTTCATGCTCTCGATCGGTTAAAAAGCATAAATTTGAATTCACCTAAATCGCTGACAATCACACAAGCATAAGCTCAAAAACACATAAAAATATCCATTTATTAAACGTATGGATAACTTACACTTCCATAAATAAATATATAAAAAAGAGCAGTGTGGAACTATTTGAATGTTATTTTGCTGTGTTTGTTCTGTAATTTATTTTACAATTCATTTATCAGCTATGGAAATATTTTAGTCAACCACAGGCATACAAATTCACTTACCGTAATACACTAACTGTGCGCAATACTCGATTCCTCGTTTAGTAATCACATACTAAATGAAAAAGATTTACATGAAGGGAAGAGAAATCAATTGATAAAGATAAATTTTCTTGTACTTTGATAAAATCATTGTAATTTAATATTAAAATGATGAAAGAAATTAATGCGCTTATTGAAATAATGATGTCCGAAGAATAAGATTGAAGGTGGCTTACTTAGTACGGAACAAATAGAGATTGACAGTTAGACAAAGAAGGCAATTAAAATACTAAACTAAAAGAAATCGGATATCCTCCTAAATTATTTCTCTAATCAACCGAAATGCAGTGAAAAGCAGCATTCTAAAATCAATTATAAAAGAAGTTTAAAATAGCCGATTTTAAACACCGAAATGAGGAATTAAAAGAAATGAAGGAAATGGTTGTGAAAAATAGATTTTATATAATGCGATAGAACGATCAATGTAGGATATGATAAGAGAACTTGATTAAAAATTTATTCAGGTAATGCAGGAAACACTTTTACAAAAGTACTGAACTTAGGCATTATCGGATATTATAATGAGTAGAAATGTTTGGGCAAAATCTGGTAAAAACAGCATCAGATCGTTGTTAAAATGAGCACACAAGTTAAGCAATAAGCTACCAAATCCGAAAGTGACAATTGAATTCCTGAATACATCACGATCATACGTCTTACATGGGTTATGATTTGAAGTATAATGTGGAGGTACTACGGCGAATAAAGTTACGAACAAAACAATTTAAAACAGCTTGCAAATATGTGCACATTCAGAGAACATATCTAGCCGGGCCCTAACCGAAGACAATTAGCGTGTCGCTGTAAGTAAATTAACACACATAGTTGCTTCCATATATATATATATATATATATATATATATATATATATATATATATAAATCTTTATCAATGTTTATAGTTAGATGAGCCCCACTTCATTCATCCTTCCATTGGTGTGAACGGAGAAAGTGATTATAAAACGCCTTTAATATTACCTTGCAAAAATTAATTAATACACATTTTTCGATATATATATATATATATATATATGTGGGGGGGGGTGTGTGTTCTTCTGAGATTATGCGCTTCGAATGTACATCAAGTGATAATTATTTTAATAAATTGCTCACCAAGATGCGCGGGATAGACTACTTCTTGTAGAACTACAATTTCATGTTTAAAACGTTTTTACATGTTAGCCAAACATAGTAAGTTGCCAGGTAGTTTGCGTGCTTTATACGTGTTCATCTGATTTCACATTTGTTGCGACTCAGTTTTCTTATGATAGTAATGCTGGTAAATTTCATTATCGACACTACTGATTTGCTTATTCTCTCGTTTTCCTGTAGATTAGCACATAATTTACAGAAACATTGTTGCTAAGACACTTCTTAAAATTAATACTACCATCTTCTTAATTGTGAATTAAATATGAGCTCATTTCAGGGCTGAAATAATATTTTGCATGATTGTTCGCAGTGCTGCAGACTTCTTTGCGAGATTTTTTCCGAAGGTTTTTTTACAATGACATATTGCATAGGCACAATATTTTAAAATACTCATTAAAAATTTTGCAAAATTTTATGGATATGCCTTTTTATTCATTTTAAAATTTGAAGCAATGATAATTTTGTTAGACCTCATGAAGTGAAAAAACTGGCTATCGTTGAAGATTATCTAAATATTCACAGAACCACGCAAAAATATCCATATTTATCATAAGCGATGCTGATAATTTTAGATTTTATAATGGTTATATTATCAATAACACTGCACAAGATTACATTACCTGTGTATTAATTGGTTATTTCAACCCTATGCTTGTTATAATTGCAATGTTATTAGTTACAGAGCCCGTTGAAAGATAACCTTAAAATAGATAACATTATTACCTAACACCAGAATAATTGGATCACAATACATAATGCAATGATTTGTTCATATAAATCAAGCATTTGTAAAAATTTTGTTCCTTCGCTACGCATTTATTATCCTTTCTAAAACAAAATTTACATTTCTAATTTGATATATGTATACGGGATTGACTTAGTCTGAAGTAAACATCAATCACATTGTATTTAACCATTCGTCGAACAACATAGCAATAATATCATCAGTCACGCGTAATGAATCGTTTCGACTTTCCATGATCGCCATCAGAGTACGACAGCAAACTGACTAGCCAAGATCAAACCGTATTGCAATTATATTTGAAAAGCAAAATCAGTACGTGTGACTGACGGCAGTTTTGTTATGTTGTTCGATGACTGGTTAAATACAACGGGATTAGTGTTTACTTTGAGCTCGCAAACTTGATTTAAATAATTGTTATCACTATCCGCGCAAACCTTGGTAGTTTAGTTGTGTCATTCAGATTAAATATTGAAAATATGTCATAACTTCAAAGTAAAGTGACTACGGAATGTATAGATTGCTGTTGTTTTCTTAAAATAATTATTATTCTTTTATTGATTTCAAAAACATCCTCGGTTTCAACAAGTTGCAGCTGGCTCGAATTGAAAAGTTTGGTTTATCTGGATGCTAATTACAAGCATAATACTACGCCCAAACCAATGGAGATAATTAATCAGCTTACGTGTTCCATCGATATTGCAACTTCTTGTAAATTTGTATTCATGTATTAATCTTGCTTTCATTGAATTATCCCTTGTTAAGCAAATAAGTTTAGTGCAAATTCAAGATAGAATTATACAAATATTTTTCAAAATAAATAATACATTTTTTAATATTCAAATGCTAGTTGAAAGCTGACATTATTAAATTAAGCAAAACTTGTTTCATTCAAAGGTAATTTCTGGGCTCGAAGTAAATACAAAGCCAATTTTTAGAAAGAACTCTTACAGAGGAAAATAAATTGGGTGTTGTTATGCTGTAAAGTAGACAAACGTAGACAAAATTCAGATTAATCTTTATTTTTACACAGAATTTTTGCCTGCATAAAATGTAGGTTATACTCTACGCTTTTGAATATATTCACCAATTTTAGACTTGTAACAATGAAGCTTGATTGATTTTTAACCGCTCATTTATATAACAGTATGTAAGCGCTAGCACTTTGATGAAGTTGCTTTATTTTTTGTCGCTAATTAAGCCACTTCAATTCATTTTCCACCAGAAGTGTACAATTATTCAATGCTTCAGAAAGCCTTCAATATTTTAATTTCGTTGATAAAAAAATAATTATTTATGACAAGAATATAAAATTTAGCACCGGCCCACTTCTCTTAAATGAAGTATGAAATTTATGTTTCGATACATTTACACATGTAACTCGAAATCGTTTTTTATTACATGATCTATGTATTCCACAAAGGCCGCTGGAAAAAAATCAATATATTTGTACAGTACATTTCGGCTTTTCGCATCCAAAGCCATCCTTAAAAAGGTCCGCTGATGATAAGAACTTTATAAAATTAGTATAATTCCTTTGATAAGCATACCCTAAAAAGTGAATTTGGAATAGAAACTTGAAATATTAGTAATAAAAATCTGGACGCGAGAGCATCAGCCCTTGTGGAAACTCAGATAAAGTAATTTATATATATACTGTCTCGCAATACATTTCGTTAACATAAAATTTAGGAATGGATTATCATTGCATTGTTAATTGCTCATTCTTTACGCCATTAAATTATTAAAATAATAATCTGTGTACTCTGCCGTGATGTTCTTTTTTAATATCGCCACTTGAATTCATTTAGTGAAAAGGACATAAATACAGTTTTCGTGAACTAATGATTATCACATTAGAAATAATATGCATTTGCTAATTTTTTAATTAAAACATATTAATTAAACAATTTTCTGGAAAATTTGTTAATAAATCACACAAATTAATTTGAAAGGTATGCAATCGTTTTATTTTTCAAATTTAAAAAAATCACTGCCGAGAAATTGCATTTGGGCGTCATAACTGCTGAACAGTATTTAAGAAAACCAATTATGTATTAAAATGTAATTAGGCTTGCGAACTCATTTCGTCAGGACTAAAAATACACTGCGTCTTCACCTGATGTGCTGACAATAGCTTTTGGCGCCAATTTTGATGCCACCATTTACAGAATCCCGTTCTGACGTTAACATCGGTAGCCTCAAATGTATTTCCAGTCCAATGCAATTTTCTAGTTTCATGTTCATATGGATGTTCTGAAGTAATCTGATGCAAAAACCAAGCCTGACGCTTAATGACCTCTTCTGTGTTAAACTGTTTTATTGCATCATTTTGTGAACGTCCAACACTAAACGCGGCCTTGCGTAACCAAAGCGCTTCCCGATTAGTCACCGCGATTCTATCGTTTCTGTAACTATCAGTTATGAAATTGCGTATTCCTAGTAGCTGGTTGAGGCTAGCCGACACAGGTTTGGTTGGCGGAATGGAATTTTCCGTGTGCCTTGCGCAGGAAACGTGTTCTGTTTCGTTTAGTGTATCTTCACGAGATTTGAGATCACTTACAAGAAGAGAGTTTACTTCACTTATTTCAGATATTGTGCCGTGACTAACATTTAACAGAGGAGGTACGTGGGAAATTTGTGTTTCAGCTAGCTTAGAACTGTTCGATGCCAGTGAATTTCTATTAGTGTTGGTAAACGCATTTTTCTGTGAAATAACAGCGCTTTGATTAGTTTTAGATTTAAAATAATTAATCTTTTTATCATTTTTGAATTCCAATGTGTCTTCTGAAACAGGATTGCTTAAATTCAGTTCAATTATCAAATCAAGACCAGAATCATTTAGAACACCATTATCCGAATTGTTAACGTTTATTTCTTGAGCAGAAACTGAAACTGGTGAATTAGCGGTCCAATGTTCATCTGAAAGTGATGGAAGTTTAATTTGCTTACTGTCTGTCCTCTCCAGAGCAGCAGTTGTCAAATGATATATCTGACTAACCGGGTCTTCGTTAAATGATTTTTCAATTTCTTTAACCTGATTTTCATCAATCGGGAGTAAGCTTTCTTCCATAACCGAGCTCAGACTATTGAGTCCAACAAATTCCGCCAGCATTTCCTCATAGCATTGAAACCCGGCTATTTGAGCCTCTAAAGACAGGGTTGTCAGAAAACGCGCTTTTTGCCCATATTTGTTTACCGATGATTGGTGATTTTCTTTTTCCGGAGTCAAATACACACCAGGTAACCCTCTGTGTATCGCTGCAATTTCTTCTTTACTGACTGGATCTTCTAGAATCGAATTCAACTTATCAGACAGTTTAGTCGAAGATTCTGAATATAATGAGTTGTTGACAAATACTCCGCCAGTATGTTGCAGACCTTCTAATACCTTAGACTGGCCAGTATCTTTTCGGGTATGTAGATGGATTAATCTTGAGTCTCTCCTCCTGTGAGGGTTTACTTGAACTGAATTTCTCCTTGAAAATGGCACTACCGGTTTAAGTCTGATATTAGGTAGCTCAAGAGAATTACGTAATCTTGACGAGTTTTCGATTGACTTTAGCAAATATGAGCTTTTTATATCAGATTTGGTGATAAGTGGGAGAGAGCTAACATGTTTGTTTACTGACTGCCCATCACTAGTAGAAATGGCGAGACTACTTGTTTTGTGACCGGCATCTTTTACGAATAGTAAACCTTTCTCGTCTGGTTGTCCAAATTTCGGGGTTTTCATTCTGTTAAATTTGAGGAAACATGGAAATGCTAAATCGATAACTTCAACAAGAAAAATATTACTTTTTTATACACGTGTTGTTAACCAATATGTACAGTAATTAATTATGATCTCTTAAAGTGTAATGAAACTATTTTATTAAGATGCATTTCGTCTTATAACAATTAGCATCTTTTTCGTGATAATTGGCACATTGATGTATTCTTATCAAGACTGGTGTACAGCTAGATGCATTGTGCCTCATTAAAGCACCAAATTTATTATTTAATATAAGATATTTATGCAAAATCGCTCTAAATTCGCATACCGTAATTTCATAAATTTTATCAATTCAAACACTCAATATTTCCCAATTTTTCTTCAAATAAAAAAGCTAACGTTAATTTCATAGGACTTGATTTGCACACAAAAATAGGTAAAAATTAATATCATATTTAACAGTCACTAATAAGGTACGTAAAAAACGAAAATTTCTTTCAAAATTAAAGAATAGTCCCAGGTTTATAATAAATAACATCAAGAGTATGTTCATTCGGGAAATGGGTGATGCAAATTTGAGCGTGCAGACGATATGCGGACATCAGTGAACAAACCAACAAGCACAGTACGATAGTGAGAAGAACATGATGAGGATGAAAAAAATTAACTTAGTTAAAACAAACACACGAAAATTAGACAACAAAAAATTTCAGATAGAAGTAAAATAGTTTATTGAACTAAACGATATGCAAAATATGATGACCATTTTGGTAATCAATAGTGATTGCACGGGTGATCATATATTATTGATCGCCAAGCGGTAAAACCGGCAATCCCTATTAACAGTGGTTGTGGTGAAATTTCAGTCCTTTCACTGACGCGTTTCGAACTACGCCCAGTCATCATCAAATTTACGACAACAAACTGACTAGCGGAGTTAAAACACCCAACGAATATATATATATGTATATATATATATATATATATATATATGAAAAGGAAAATTAAATATGCAGCTCTCTCAACAAAGTAGAAATTTTCACGCGAACCTTTTATAGCTAACAAATTAACAAAATCATAGTTTAATTCAAGTTTGTAAACTTAAATTAAGAACTATGACCAAAGGCAAAAACACTGATTACTCAAATTTGGTTAAGATGTTCTGAAAGCCACAAAAACATTGTGTGATTTATAGTAGGAAAAACCATTAGTCCTGAAAAATTTCGACAGCAAGGAATGACTCCATTGAAGTACATCTTAAATGGATGAATACATCAAAACTCCTTTAGGTAAAGCACAAGTAATCGCTCAAAACGAGTTGCTCAAGAATATAGAACGTTGGATCTCCGCGATTTGTGTTCGCCGGTTGTTGTTTTGCGCTATCAGCTTTGCGAAGAACCTATTGATTCCCATTTACAAGTACGCATCGTTTTTGTCCTCTTTTTGTCGGGGTGCGGATTCGTCCCTTTCTTTCGATGGCTTCAACATCGTTCATAACAGCCATCGGAAATGAGGTGTGGTCAAATTTTCAACGACTGGCAACGTTTCGGTACGACATTTCCCGAGACCATTCTTAGATCTTTAATCAGACATGCACAGTACAATGCTCACAATAGCAGATTTAAGCAAATGTGGTAACCTTGTTCCGAATCAGTTCTATTTATGTATGACAGTTAAATACTGTTTGTTGCGGAGAACTAATATATATATATGCAAGTATGTATTAGGTGTTGGAACCTAGTAACAAATTAGTTCAGTTGTCACCAGAAGGATAAACTAAAGGCAGCATGAACGGAAAGTATAATCTCATGCACATTCGTTTCGTGCTTACTGGCGACTCATCAGTAGGAGCCGGTATTACGCCCTTTAACCAATATATATTTGGTCAAAGAATGTGGAATAATAGGACGGTACAATCTCCTAGACGAATGTGTAAACCTGCAATAAAGAAGCTAACATCATCTAAAGTCAACGACAATGCGACTTCAACGCTAACTCATACTATATAATATATATACCGAGTCTGCAAAGGATACTAACACTATGGCTATTGTGTTAATAACCGATACCAAAATTATTGTATCGAAAAGGTACATGGTACTAACACTATGGTTAATATCCATCATGTAGGTATCATATACCGACTCGAAAGCCATAGCGTTAGTACCATATACCTTTACGGTACTACAATGTTGGTATCGGCTACTAACACAATAGCCATAGTGTTAGTATCTTTTGCAGACTCGGTATATATATTATATAGAGTGAGTTAGCGTGGAAGTCGCATTTTCGAGACTTTATTTGATGTTACCTTGACTACTATAGGTTTACACAGTCGTCTAGGAGATTGTACCGTCCTATTATCCCACATTCTTGACCAAAATATATAGTGGTTAAATGGCGTAATACCGGCTCCTACTGATGAGAAGTCAGTAAGCACGAAACGAAGAATAGGCCTTAGTAACTAAAATCTATATATGCGTATGCATGGAGCACCTGAAAACACCCAATCAACAACTATATATATGTCCATATGTATGTACAAATTATTATAGTGTATATATATATATATATATATATATATATATATATATATATATGTATATAACATAATATTCTAACATACCATATATACATCTTTAAAATACACATATATACATGTTCGATACGTATATCATTATACACCTGTATAAATAAATATAAACGGCAGTGTGATTTTAAATATATTTCTGAACACAGCCTATACATATATATACGAAAAACATAAATATCTACGCCTATATAACTTACATATATTAATTCACATATAATTATAATATACGTAACATTGTGAGTCAAATGTCCCTAATAAGAATATGGTCTGTTAACAACTATATATTTCATTAATTATTATATGCATATAAATATATAATACATAATCTTATTATTTATTTATTATTGCAATACTTATATACCACACCTATATAAATATTTAACAATTTCTCAATATATATTTATATATATATATATATATATATATATATCTTACATTTTAATATATTTACATATTACATACATACATATTACATAATAAATATGTTTATATACCATACATATTAATATATATATAGATATATATATTGAATTAATATATAATGATATAAAAATATATATATATATATATATATATATATATATAAACGCCAAATCTTACGTACCCCTTCAAAGCCAAGTGTCTGCGTCTTTCCTGGAGTATATTATATAAGACAACTTCATTATTTATTCAAATATTGAAAATAAATATAAATTTGTTTAAATAAATATATATATACATAAGCAACCGAGTGAGATTTATAAACGTCAACCTTATATACATTCACGATATATATAGCACACATACCAGCATAAGTATTTAACTATATATAAGCACATCATCTATCAAATCCATTGATAAATCTGTGCACCACGTACTGAATAATGTTTTTGAGAAAGATAAGGATAGAAGGGAATATGAATTTTAATATTTCTAAGCCATTCTCAATCAGTTTTCAATAATCGGGGTCTCTTAATCAGGTTTATAATTAACTCCGGTTCATCGGCCTCTCGTTTTCCAACCCTAGAAGAAGCTTCATTAAATATTGGGCCTAATGGTTTTTCTACCGTTGCCCGATTATATTTCAATCGACTTTCTAATTAGTCTAGTTAATCTGTTGCGGTTGCATAACTCAGTTCGTTCCACCCATTCCAGTCTATGTCATGACCTGTTTACCTTGAATGCCAAGTTATATTTGATCTTTGAATGTGTCCATATTTGCAGGCCGATTTGTGTTCCCATCTCTAAACCTTAATCGGGCGCATGGTTTCGACTATATACCTGGGCTTTCGATATTGGAAAGGTATCGAATGTACTCCTGATGTATTTAGGAGTGCTATTTTTTAGGCTGAGTAGTTTATTGCCTATAGTGTTGATTGTCTTAAAACTGTTCTGGTTTTTTATTTAGCTGCTATTATTCCAATTTTTCTGCTCAATATTGAATCAGGTAACACCATAATTTTACAATTTTATTGTTCTGTTTCCTTCTTTATTTAGTTTATTATATTATCTTTAATACTCAGTAACATATCCTTCATTACCTCTCTAGTATAATCGTTAGATAGCCGTTGATTTTGAATATTTATTTTAATCTCATCAATTCCTTATTTCTATATATCAAATTCACTATTGTATGTCTCCTTAATGTCATGGATTTAAGAACTCCAGTTTTCATTGCATATGGTTGGTTTGAGGTGAAATTGAGAAGGATTTCCATTTTATTCTCTTTCCGAAAAATAACTTTTTCTAATCTCTGTCCATTCGGTTTTATACCCAGAAAGGGTAATTCATCATTATTCTCATTTTCTAATGTAAATTTTAATTCACCTAGCTGGATGGCTAACTGTAGAAATTTATTTAACTCATTATCACCATGAATACAAATTAAAAGCACATCATCTAGGAATCTCACATAACAGTTTGTCTTGAGAGGAGATTTTAGCAACAGATTTTTTTCACAATAGTGAGTGAAAATATTTGCGACTAGGACCGATAATGGTTTTCCCGAAGGGGCAACAATAATTTGTTTATAAAATTCTTTTCTGAACATAAAGTAGGTGGAAGTCATACAAATATTTACTATTTCCATAATATTACTTAACGTCATTTTACTACCTTCTAGTTAGACAAAGCTTCACAATTTCTAATACAGCTTGCACTTGGACATTAGTATACAACGATACAACGTCCAGGCTTGTCATTCTATCACTCTTCATCAAATTGTATCTACTAATAATGTTAATAAAATGATATTTGTTCCTTAAAGTATAAAATAAAAAATAAGTATGTATTTTATTTCTGTTGCATAGAAATTTAGACAATCTATAAGTTGGTGAGTTTTGTACTTTTAAATTTAATCTAAGTGGATTACCTTGCTTTTGAATCTTCACTAAACCATATTATAAAAAGTTATTATAGAATATTTATGTGGGTTACTTATAATTTGTCCTTACTATCTTTTCCTATCTCGCTTTATTTAGTCTTAACCTAAGTGTCTTTGGCCTTCACTCTATTCGTATCGATGTAACTTGCTGTCTTTGGCTTATCCTTTGATTCATACATGAACTAATTGTTACTAAGTGCGCAATACCTAATACGAAATAGCATATATACTAGTTCTCCGCCAAGGAGACTTTCTGGCCATCAAGTTTCTTGGATTTTTTCAGCTTTTCATTTTAACTTTAATTACCGTGACATCGCAACATTACAATAATACCACACATGTTCGGTACTTTCTCTCTCTCCCCTACATTTAACATTCTGTAACCTAGATGCGATTATGTATACCGGGAATTTGAGATGGTTGCAATTGAAATAAGGTAAGGTTTGTCATTATCAAGTATAGTCTATATACATACATACATATATATATATATATATATATATATATATATATATATATATATATAGCTGTTGAGTAGGTGTTTTGTGGTTCTACATGCATATGCATATACAGAGTTTAGTAGCTGAGATATACTTTGTTTAAAGCCACAATGGTTCGATAGATTTAAAAAAATATATGAATAGGACTGCTTCGGAAGGAGGTTACCACATTTGCTTAAATCTGCTATTGTGAACATTTTTCTGTGTATGTTTGATTAGTGATCTGATGATGGTACGGGAAATTTCGTACCGACGAAGATTGGATCGTACGACATTTCCAGTGGTTATTATGAACGCTGTTGATGCCATCGGATGATAGAGACGAATCCGCACCCAGTCAATTGGATGTTAAACTCGATGCGTACTTGGTAATGGGGATCAATTGGATCATCACCAAACTGCTAGTTCAAAGCAACAACCTGCAGACGCAACTCGCGGAGATTCAAAATTTGAAGCTCGCATTGCGCAACCATTCAAGGAATAATATAGAACGTGTTTGTTTTCCAAAATACGAAGGGTTAGACATTTTCGTCATGGAACGAGATGAAAACGAAGCAAATTTAGTTCAATATTGAAAGCGATTTACCGTAACTGCCTTAGTAACAAAAGATAATTCAGTTTTAGAACTAGAAAATGTATGTTTTCAAATTGATGTTTATTAGTTAAATATATAAGACAATGAGGCAAAAATATGAAAATCGCAGATTGTCAAGGTAAATAAACACATTTAGCATTTTTAAATTTTTGTGTTCAAAAGTATTCTATTTTGGTTCTCAAAAGTATACTACTTAAAGAACTTAGTGAATTTTGTTACTTCTTAATGAATGGTAAGACAGTGTGCTTTGGTTTCGAAAAATAGAATGTTTTTATTAATCCGTTTAAAAGCTGTGATCATAAAGAGAATTACCAGTATTTACTTCCAACAAATTATATGTAATTAATCTCGTCAGCCAGATTTTTACGTAACCCTACTTATAGTAAATCACTCAAAGCTTAGAAAACAGGTGCCGAATACAATTATTTAAATCAAGTTTGCGAGCTTGAAGTAAACACCGATCCGATTGTATTTAACCAGTCGTCGAACAACATAACAAAACTACCGCCAGCCGCAAAGCACTGACGCGTTTCGACCTTCCATGATCATCATCAGAGTACGACGGCAAACTGACTATCGAGGAGCAAACCGCATTGAATATATATGGAAATCAAAGTTAGGTATGCTGCTCTCACCTCTAGTAGTCTCGCATACATTGAACTTGACTGTAAATGTCGGCTGCACAATTTCTATGCAGTCAAGAACATTAATTGTTTGCAGCTTTCGCCACATATACATATATAGGCAATATAATTTTAAAATAATTTATTGCGCGGGTTATGGTAACAATTCTTTAAATCAAGTTTGCGAGCTTGAAGTAAACACCGATTCCGAATCCGATGTTTTTTAATGTAGACGCTTTGTACATATATAAACCAATCTCAAATATTATTCTCTCTGTCAATAATTAGCCATAGAAACGTAGCCGAGCTTTTCAGAATGAGTTGAATTATGAGTATAAACTATCGCTTTGTTTTATATGCGTCAATAGGTGTTATCCAACGAAGTTTTATTATACCGTAGAATTTAGTTAAATATATGAGCAGGTGTTTAGTTAAATTCATCTTATCTCATGCTAAAAAACCTCGGTTAAGTCTATATTCATTGCAATGAATTCGAATACATATCACCTACGTCCGACAATATACACAGACTGGTTCAATGTACACTAATAAGAAAACAATGCCAATTCCCATCAGTTAAATATAATTTTAAACAATAGAAATACATCTAAAGCCCAAAAATAAAACACATTAATTTAAAATTATTTTTAAATGCCGTAACTATATCAAATGTTATTTCAGAATTCAAGTAATATTTAAAATCTAAAACAACACAAATAAAAAATTAAGGCTTTTAGCTGTACATTCTGCCGTAAAAAATGCTGACGATCATACTGTATTTATTTCAATTTTAATGCTATTAGCTATAGCCAGCAATACGTATAAATGATATAACACTGGCAAATCCGACATCCGCACATATACTGACATTTCAGGCACGCAAACGTAACTTAACTGTACTCTTCTGAAAACCTATTAAGATTCATTTGGCTACTTATTTTCACCTTGACCTAAATTGATTGATCTATTGAGTACGTCATGAGCTGGCTTCTCGTTTGAGTGTCACGTAGGCAACAGAATTTTGCAATCATAAAACTAAATTAGATTGATAACAATGTTGAAATTCCGCTTACCATGTGGCTATTGTAAACATGACTTACTATAAAGGAAAGCAAGTATTAATTGATTAATATGAGCGACTCACCTGTCTGTCTTTAAAGCAATACTAATTCCAGTTTCTCTAACCAGTCGTACGACAATTCAAAACTACATTTTGTGAGATAAATAAGGACGAAAGGCGTATTGTTCGTTTCTAACATCTTAAATATGATCCTTAGCATTTTCGCGTTATTCAATTCGACGTTTTTCTTGGATAATGAAAATGGAAGGTCGAAACATGTCAGGAAGAGAGACGAACGGTAATTTATGCCACTAACGAGGCTCTTGCCCTGTTAACTAATGAGAGCTCTATAGTCGCCAAGTCTATATAAGTTTTAATGAGACTAGAGGAGTCTGATGGGTTAGTTTTCACTTCCACATCTATTACCTTCACATCTGCGACTCTGGAAAATTCATGCTATCAGTGTCTTCAAAATTAAGATTATCCTACATGTTAAGTCATATATATATATATATATATATATATATATATATATATATATATATAATCATTTAATAGTCGAATTAATGTGTACTGTTACACAACACCGCATTCCGAATGTTGTTACTTTATTTTTGTCGAAGGAAATATCTTCCTCTACTCCACGTTGTGCAACGGTTTAAATAAACTTAGATTTTTAATTGGATTAATTCCGTAAAATTAATTTTGAAAGTTTCAATATCAGCCACACAATCACTCAATGATTAATAGTGCTTCCTATTTGTTTTGATGTTTTATGAGTAATTTAAGAATAAAGAGAATTATTTGCATTGGAAGCTGGCAAAACATTACTTGAATCAATTGCTAGGAGGAATTGCGAATGATATTGTTAGAGCTAGCATAACATGCCTTTTTGTAAAATATGTTCAATTTTCGTGCACAAGAAAAATAATCATAAGATAAATAATATATTTAATATTTAAAATGTTATCTTCCATGCATCTTCGTCAGACGATGATGTTTTGTATGTGTTATATATTCTTATGTTAAATTTTGCACTCACCTGTTTATTAAGATACATTATTGCAGAGATTCAGATACCCTTATACTCTATACAATCGATCAACTAAAACACCATCTATTCGGTGGCGTGTAGTATCGTTTATTGATTTAAGTTTAATTTAAACACGACAAATTTTACGCACATTGAAGTTATATGGCCGACATTTTTCTGAAGAGACGCACTGCATAAACTCCATCGTTGCCTTCGATTAACACATTCCTATCGTTGACTGTTGGTGTCAATTCTCCGTCTAATATATATTATCGGAGATGAGATAATCCTATAGTTTAAGTTTTTACCATATCTGAATATTAAAATCATTTATTACTTATGTTGTTTATATCTAGTATAATCTACTGGAAAATGCTTAAAATAAGCACAGTTTTGTTTAAAACTATAATATTAAACGTAAGATATGTTCATCAATAAATAAAGCCTTGTATGGATAAATATTCTAAACTTCTCATTTCTCAAATAAATCAACGCTAAGATGCTACGTCACAATACCTTTTGACACAGGAATTTGGAAATGCTAAAGAGCATCACATTTTGCGTCGCACAGATTGAGGTGATATAGTTAACGTTATTTTTACTGTTTAAGCACATTAATTATTGAATGGCCTGTACTGAAGCGAATACAGATCTTCAATTTAATTTTTTAGACAACTTTATACATATTTTCGATAAAGTTTATTTCAAATATTCCTAAAGGCTCTGGGCACATAGCTTTCGA
>JAQBSW010003480.1:0-82679 GCA_029291075.1 Eudiplozoon nipponicum
TTCAGACAAATTACTGTATATAATCTATATCGAGTTTAGTGCCAACTAAATGGATTTCAAGTTATGTTAAAATTCATCAAAATTCTGAATTAAAGCTACATCTGAACAACTTTTATTGCAGCAAATCCATACACTCTGGCCTTGATCGATATCAGATATGACTTTTCGAAGTAATCATGACATCATTCAATTTAATATAATACAGTTAGATATTGTTTGAACGAGAGACCTAATATATATGCAATTGTGTGTTAAGTGTTGCACACCTATAAGCAAATAAGTTCCAATATGACCAGAAGTATAAACCAAAGTCAGCATGAAAGGATAGAATAGTCTTATATGCACAGTAGTATCGCGCTTAGTGGCTACACATCAGTGGAAGCCAATATTACGCCCTATGCTGACTACAAACTCGTGACTTAAATGCAGTATCACAAACCCATTTAACAATTTAAAGTGACGATTCGTTTGGTGATATTTTAAAAATAAGCTTTATTGGCTTCCTTTACATTGTAACTGAGGATAAAACCTAAGAAAGCCTACATAATAAAAAAAAGAATTTTGAAATGATCGTCACAAATTTAATATTTTTTATGCGTCTGAACCCCGTTCAATTCAAGCACAACCATTCTGATGTTAACAATACCTTTTTTCCGATATAAATCATTATGAATTAGAGAATAGCATTATATTCAGTAGGGATATTTTTAACGATGAGATTACAGATAGTGTTTAAACATGGCTTTACCAACTGCAATCAAAAGGAAATTTCAAACATATTTCTTGGTTACCATATAAACTTATTATTAATATTAATATTTGTCGATATGTTTCACGAAAGATTTAGCATTTTTGTCGTGCTTTGTCAAACAAACTTAGCTTTGTTTTTACAAGTTATTCTTTAACTTGTCGCACGTTTGCTAATCTAGTGCAACAAAGTATAAATTACAATTTAGTTATTTAATAGTAAATAATATTATATATCTTATACAAATAATATCAAACGAATGCTCAAGCCTGTTAATTCGGATGTAGGTCTATCTGCAAGACCTACGTAAAATAGGTATCATCGAACATGTTTACCAATCGGTCAAACTCTTGTCAAAAAGCAAGTAAATATAACTAAGAATCGCATATTTTTAAAGCCAATCAAAAAACTTTATTGGAACAAATAAAAACATCGAAAAACGCAATTATTGAAAGGTATCGTTAATTGATGAGAATTTACAATATCATAAACTGTTCCTTCATAAAATTTTATTGTGAGAAATACAAGTTGTTCTATCACACCAGATATAGTAATTTATTCCTTCCCAATGGAAGCTAAATAAGTAGACTTCATCATGGCTATATGGCGACCAAATTGAGCCTTCGGAAAGTACCACTTGCCATGTCATATTAAATCTGTCGTTAAGCCAATCGTGGACTCGATTAGCTATCTCTTTGTAATCTGGTTTGCCGTTTCCGTATTCATTAACTATACTTATCACTTTATTTGCAATTTCTATTTTTTTGATATCGTCCATTTTTGCGATGTGTAGTTCAATGCGCGAATTCGAGCTATGGTGCATATCTCGAACGTTTGTCCGTCGCCGAGAAGCACTGTAGATTAATGAAACATTAAATTTAGAAATTTTTTACTAATATAATTTATAATATAATGCATATAAAACATATACATATAGTGCATACTTTGTGGGGCTGTTTAATTTGCCTCAATTTCTTTACTCGAGTAGGAAAGTCTACATTTTTATAATGTATACCTATTTAAAGAATTTTTAGATTACTTTTTTATTTGTACGTAGATTTTGTGATTAGTTAGTTTACGCCTTGTGATTCTTTCAAATTTCTAAATTTATTTACATTTAATGCAAAATGGTCCAATATATTTTATGTAGGAAATGCATGTTCATATAAGACAATGCTTATTCGCATATAGGATTACACCGCCAAACTGTCTTACATTTTATAACAAATTCCTTGGCATATTGGGTGGTATTTCCATTTCGTCCTAATATTCGCCTATTAGCAAAATGCGCCTGTGTACATAAGATTACACCTTGTCTGAATGCTGAATTGGCATATATTTTTGATGCAATATGGATGAAAGTTTTACTAGATACAAAGATTCATTGTCTATATATTTCTATAGCCTGAACTAAAGTTGAAAAATTATTCTATCTGTTGTCATTAAGGCGTGTTTAGATGCAAGTATGTATTAGGTGTTGCGAACCCAGTAACTAATTATTTCAGTTGTGGCCAAAAGGATAATAAAACAAATGCAGCATGAACGAAAAGTTTAATCTCATGAACATTCGTTTCGTGCTTACTGGCGACTCATCAGTAGGAGCTGGTATTACGCCCTTTAACCACTATATATTTGGGTGAAGAATGTGGAATAATAGGACGGTCTAGATGCATTTTGCCTTTAATCTGGGTACAATACAACTTTACCTCAAAAAATGCTATTAAATTTGATAAGATATAGAAAAGCTGTTGATTATCGCCGAATTTAAACCTTAAAAAAATTTTTTTTCTTATTAACTACGACATCACACATAACAGGAAAAACGACCGTACTCATATACAAAAATTTCATACCACGTCTTTTGAAATGTATATTTGCGTGACTCTTCACTATTAGCACAATATGTAAGCGATTTTAATTCAAGATAGTAAATTCCATCATTTTTATATACTAATAGTATGTTGCTTTTAAATTTTTATTAAGTTTTAGTAGTAGGTTTACAAAACAGGTTTTCAAAGTAAGAAAAAAATAATTTGTAAATGAAAAATTATGGACAATTTCTCACATTTCATTTCGATTTATTCCAAGCGTTTCACAAAATTCCTCCTCTTTGACTACACCATCGCCGTTTTCGTCAAATATTCTGATCCATTTCTAAAAAAATATTGAATAAATAAAAAACGAAAATACAAATAATTATTTTAAACTGCATTTTATCATGTCTCCTTTCTAATGTTCTTAATTTCATTAGAAAACAGAATGAAATAAAATATATGCTTAAATCTATTAACATATACTAGCTATATGAAAAATAACTTTGGCGATAATTTAATGTTTATTAAATTACCGGAAAAATTATTTTGCTCCATCATGAGATAACTATTAATAGTTATATTTCTATTATTTTGAGTTTCAACCTATAGCTAATTAATATGTACAATTCTCCTGGTAATCGGATAAATCATTTAATATAATTTAAAAAAAATACTATTTATAAATAATTTTCAACCACTTATTTGTTCAGAATACCTAAAAATATTTAAATTCTAGAAGACCACAACAATTGATCTTGAAATGCTTTATTCATAAAACTTACTTGTTATTCATAAAACTTCTTGTCATATTTATCTAGCCTTTTTTTCGAATAACACATTGGTAATTAATTTGCGACAGAAACATAAGTAAAGAAATATTCCTACAAATTACAGACCACTTCAAGCTATAATTGGTTCTTCCGCTTGCTCAATAACAATTAACCAGCTGGTTCTTAATTTGCAGAGTAAGATTGATTGAAATTTCGTTAAAACCTTTTTTTAGATTATTCGATATATTTTAGATTTCTTTGTCAATCTACTGATCATTACGGCCAATGCAGACGAATAATACTGCAGGTAACTCTTTTTTTTAAACGCCTTCAATCGTAATCAAAGGCGTTTCGATATTTCTAATTGCAAGTACGGAATTAGTTTATGGCAGAAACAAAAGCAGGTTACACACAGACCATGTCTTCAAGCTAAACATTGATTCTTCCACTTATACATTAACAATTAATTGACCTGTCCTTATTTTGCCGAGCAAGATGTTCAAAATCTGTGTTCAAATTTTATTATAGATATTTCGATCAAATCCTATATAGACTAATAAAATAACAACTGACGAGTCATTAGATACGTGTGTGTCGTGTTACTATTATGCATATAATTGAATATAATTGTCTACACATCCATCAACGTGAAACTACAATCCCTGTATCTCAGTTTCTTTTCGCATAAGCCTGAGGTAATTTCAGGTTCATTCATGCGTATATAGCTAACCCTCCTACCGCATCCATCATATCATTCTTTAGAAATGAATTAAAATGAGATTATAAAACGGTGCCATCTACGATTAGCATGGCGTCAAACTATTACCCATTGTATGTAGCGAGGACATTACGCTAAAATTGTTAAACTGAGTTTAGTGTTCATATGCGATATAAATAATGAAGGAAATTTATGGATCGAACTTGAATAAATTTAAACTAAAATATAAATTAAACCTGTTATTTAAACAGTAAAGTTTTGCAAATTTAGTCAGGCTTTTTTCTATAAATCTATTGTATTTGTTATTTTTCAAGCAATCAAAATCAATTAGCTTAGGCAGAATGGTATAAAAATGCGATTACTGGGTAGGTTATGCACAAAAATATTAAATTTATCTTAATGTTTATTCTGACATCTGCATCCAATAGCTTAAATCTAGTTTGCGATTTTGAAGCAAACACAAATCCCATTTTATTTAAGCGGTTGTCGAGCAATTTAGCAAAACGACAGCGAGACGCACGCACTGACGCGTTTCAAAATTCCATGATCATCATTAGAGTACGATCGCTAATTGACTAGCGAGGATAAAGCCGCAATATATATATATATATGAAAAGAAAAAATTAGATATGCGGTCCTCTCATGATTGTCTCGCATATAATGCTCTTGACTGTAAATGTCGGCTGTAAAATTTTTATGCAGTCACGAACATTAACGGTTTTGAAGTTTTCGCATTATAAATGTACCTATATATGTAATAAAATTAAACAAGTATTGATTACTCGAATGGTAGAAGCAATACTATAAATCATGTTTACGAGCTTGAAGTAAACACCAATCCCATTTTATTCAACCAATCGTCGAATAGCTTAATAAAATCTTCCGCCAATCGCGCACACAGACTCGTTTCGACCATCCAAGACCATCAACATAATATGACTGCAAACCATATTTCGTTTTTATCTCGATAGCCAGTTTGCCGTCGTACTCTGATGATAATCATGGCAGGGCAAAACGCTTCAGTGCGAGCGTCTGTCTGTTGTTTTGTTATGTCGATCGAGGACTGATTAAATAAAATGGGATTTGTGATGGCATCAAACTAGCTTACCTGATTTAAATAATTGTTTCCCTCATTCGAACAATTAATAATTGTTTAATTTTATTAATTATATATATATATATATATATATATATATATATATTGTTTGTGTATGTGTGTGTGTTCGTGACTGCATAGAAATTGTGCAGCCGACATTTCCAGTCAAGCGCAATATATGCCAGATTACTGGAGGTGAAAGTCGTTTATCTAATTTTGCTTTCCATATATACGCTTTGTTATTATCTGATGTGCGTTTTGATAAACGCAGTTTTTATTATTCCAGTAGTTTCCTTTCTTTAACAAAATATTTCACCTACCATTATCGGCAGCTTTCTTCAGTTGGTCCATTATCAATAGTTTAGCAAATAAAATTAGTGAATCAAGTTTTTTTGATTAGTGAGGATGGACCAACTGAAAAATGCTGCCGATAAAGGCAGCCGAAATATTTTGTTTAAGAAAGAAAACTACTGGAACAATAAAAACTACGTTAGTCAAAACGCAGTTCAGGTAATTTCAATTAATCCAGTTTCGCAAAAAACGATTTTACATGCATTGCTGTTAGATTCTCGATTGTGAATCTGTCTTCGTACATTGCTTACAACCATAAAGAGTTGAAACACATCATTGAATGCGTTTGGCGGCAATTTAGATATGTCGTTCGACGACTGGTTAAATATAATGGGATTGGATTTTACTTTCTGTTTGCAAATTTGATTTAAAGTAATTTTCCACTACTTGCGCAATCAATGATTAGTTAAATTTATTACCTATATATATAAATATATATATATATATATATATATATGTGTGTGTGTGTGTGTGTGTGTGGCGAAAGCTGCAAAAACGATAAAGTTCGTGTCTTCATAGAGATTATGCAACGGATATTTCTAGTCAAGAACAATATATGCGAGAGCGGCATATCTAACTTTTCTTTTCATATATATGCTTCTCGGTTTGATCCTCACTGGTTAGTTTACAAGTGTAATCTGATGATCATCATGGCAGATCGAAACACGTTAGTGCGTGCGACAGGCGGTAGTTTTTCTGTGTATTTCAACGGTTGGTTAAATACTATGGGATTTGTGTTTATCCCAAGCTCGCATACATAATTTTAAAAATTGTTACCACCATTCGTTCAATCAATGATTGTACATGTATGCACATGTATATGTTAATTTGTTTAACTTCTTTTTTTAACAGAAAGAGACACACACCAACATGCGCGTCAATAATTTTTATGCGACCAGATAGTTTAAATTGATGCCGTTTAAGCGAAATGTTTATCTTGCTTCATCTCTTGTGTACATTTCCTGTGACTAGCGGTGGATCGATAAAAAAATTTCGAAGATGAGAATCAAATATCGAAAAATAAAACGTGAATATGAAATTCAATAGCCTTCTTAAACATATTTGCATCAACTGTGAAAAAAAATTGCTCGTTGCTTCGTTTAGCAAATACTGGAGTTTAAAATAGAGTTTTCCATTAGCTTCATTTTTGCAGACATGATTTACACAAATTTGAAATATTGAAAAGGAAGCATTAAGGTAAATTATTTATTTGGTATTCAGTGTATCTCTGTCAAAAAATAAACGTGTTCAGGCCAGATGTCTATAATGGTCGCATTCAAGTATTTACATTGTCAACAGTAAATTAAGAAATTTGTTCTTTAAATCGTAGGTATTAAAATTGACTTCACACACTACATTCAACAGTGATTCTCCTCCTTGAAATTGATTGAATATATTTTTAAATTGGTATTGAAAACAAGGCCTGTTCTAAGATTAATTCAAGGGCAAATATCTCCTTATCGCTTTAGGTATAACTGTTAATCTTTTGATTGATATAATGCATTATTTTCTTATAATAGTGCTCATTTCCCAAACGAGAAAATCGCTTTTTAAAATAGTCCTTTCAAGACATGCTTATAACACTGATTACAACGTTATTTACTGATTTCAATAGACTTTTATGCAAATCATTCAGAATTGTTAGTCAATTTCTCGCAACAAATAATACGTAATCAATTAGCAGGCGACAGACTTCTTGGTGAATTGCATACACATTTTCATTCCATGTTTAGTTTATGTAAACCAAATAATAAAATGCTGGCCATAATAGTATAATTCAATATCACCATCCAATATAAAATGCTGTTTATTTTCTAAATTAGCACATAATGATAGGCATTCTGGAACTAAATATTCAAATTAATTTCGAATTTGACTCACTTGAAAGAACAACTGACCAAATACAAAATTTGTTATTTAATTTATTTCCACATACAATACATTTTTTAAGGCAACGAAGACGCAGTTTAACCTTCAATAGCGAATTTCCCTCGTTTCAAATTCTTGTCACGGAAATTTGTGAACGCATTTACTGAATGCCAATGAGGAAAAATACACATTCTTAATTGTTTACATTTTCCTTCTATAGATTTATTTGGATTCTACCGACCAACAAAATATGCAATGATAGCCTTTAGGCATAATTTGTACATAGATTAATATGAATAAAATTTTGGAACTTTGGTCAAATTTACCGTAACGAAGCCTTTATCGAGACCCTCTTTTTCGGCATATTGCTTCAGTTCAGCTGTTGTGATTTTACCATTACCACTGCTGTCAATAGCGGCAAACGCCTGCGCCAAAGCCTCCATTGTTAAGCATAAAAGAGACGCTAACTAATACACTACTATTGCTAGATGACTAAAATAAACGAAGCAAAAATTTTCACAGTTATATAGGCAAAGAAGTGCATACATTCCGTGCTTACACACACCAATACACCCACACACACACACACACACATATATATATATATATATATATATATATATATATATATATACATGTTTTCACCTATATATATATATATATATATATATATATATATAGTCATTTGTATTTTACATATTTGTGCGGATTTTGCAGCTCACATGAATGAAAAATTGATTTATACTTAAAATGCGCATTTTCCTTATTAAAACAATTTTTTTGCTATTTTGATAAGTTACTGAATAGAGCAACTAAATCATTGGATGGCTTATCTTATAGAAGGGCGTAGATTAGACCATATTGTCCATACGTTAATTTTGCTTGTAAATGAAACATTATTTTTCATAAATTTCAATAAAACAATAAAAACTATTCTTAAAGGTGTAACGCGCCAATGTTTGAAAATCAAATTTTAGTAAAAATGAAATTAATAACAATTTGGAATGTATCTACATAGATGATGCATTTAAAGAGTTTTAAAGATGATTCTCGTTAATTAGGCGGTTTTATAATTTTTTCGACTTTCATTCGCATTCACTTCGATATCGTGTTTATATTAGTAATGGCTGCAGTAACTTTGGCTGATGTTGGAATTCCTGTGGTTTCCTAGTTCGTCTTAGTTAATTTGGTGCTCTCTCCCAACGTATCAGTTACTTGCATACGGTCCATTTTAATATCGACAGAATTACGTTTCATGTAACTTAATGCGTGCTTTATTTGATTAAATTTGAGAAAATGTGCATCATGTGTTGTAATTTTTTGGTATAAATATAATCAATTCTCATTATTTCAAAATTTGATTGATAAGACAAAATCGACATGGTGAAGGTCCGATTATAATGTGTGCTTGGTGCGATTTACGCTTTCTTTTACATTTATTGCCTTTCTTTGTTATTTTATAACATCCTTTCATTGAAGAGCACGCAAATGGATGAAATTTTAATTGACGTCTGCATGCAATATTTAACGTATTTTACGTTTATACAATTAAATAAGCAGTGGTTGCGCAGGCAGTGATAGAAATTATCTCAAACAAGGTGGTAAATTTGATATAAACGCCGGTACCATTATATACTTAAATTTGTCGATAGTAACTAAGCGTTGTATAATGTAGAAAAGGCAACTCATCCAGTAGACCGATTTCATACATATTTGTAACACTTATCCGTTCATTTGATTGAGTCTATATATTTCCAAATAACTAGCCTCTATCGCTCATTATATAACAGACACAATGTTAAATAAACATTGGCTTCGCCGGTTGTGATAAAAAGTACATTTAATCAAAGTTGATATCTTGATATAAACACCTTACCCATTATGTAAGCACATTTTCCAGTATAAAATAAGTATTGTACAGTTTGGAAAAGGCAACTCATCCATTAGATCGTTTTCGTCCTTATTGGGATCTCGTAACGTACTTTTGACAATTTGGCACGGACAGAGCTCGAATGTGAGTCGATCTGATTCCTAATCTGGTGTCCTAAACAGTGTGCCACCCTACCATACACTACACGTAAATTTCAGTTATATACTAGTTTATGTTTATTGGTTAGTCTTTCCCTTGGGTGGAGCCTATATATCATCCCTTTAAACCTGAAGTTCCAAATAAATACACTCTGTCTGTCATTATAAGACAGACAACACGTTACATGAGAACGTGTTATTCAATTGAAAATTTATATAATTAAATGAACTTTGGTTCCGCGGTATGTGATAACAATTAATTAAATATGGTTGAGATCTTGATATGAAAGCCTTTTTATTATGTACATGCATACTTGCACAGTACGTGATGTGTTAATGGTAAGACAAATATCGGGCTTCAGAATGAATGGTTTTTCTGTGTTACAAAATGCTTTGTTTATTCCGCTAAATTTATTCAAATAATAGTACGGGTGTTTATATCAATATCGCGCCTTGATTTATAAAATTAAATGGTTTCTTCAGCCAAAACATTCAAAGAACATGGCGATGGCCCACCCATAAAACATTCTGATTTACTGGTGGTATGAGCCACGTACTGCGTGACGCTATTGCAATTAAATAATCACCAATCCTACTGATGTCATCCCTGCGAAATAACGCGTTTAATTAAAATAAACACACGACTAATTTCAGAGGCGTAAGCATTGATGACCTTGCCGGTAAACCGTTGTTTTTGTAGTTCTATAATTTTTTAAGAACTAGTTTAGACAATTATAGTGGATTTTTTCATTTTATCCCGAATTTTTGTTCTTCTTCTTGCATTTGCGCAAATCGTTGCATTATGTATTCGAGGGCTTTTAAATAATCACGTATTTTTATTTGTTAAACGTAACCCCTCAACGCGGCTAACTCGCATTCCTCAGTCCTTTTATTCATGTCTTCATATTTACGATTTGCTTCCATGTAAGACCTGCTAACAGCGGCATAGTAGGGTCATCGGAAAGAGTACGCGACGAAATCTTAAGTTGTTCCGTAATCGGCATGGACTAAGATTATATTCTCGCAAAGCCTGAACTGAAAAATGCAACCATGTAATTTGGCTATCCGATTCCCGCATGAAATATAACCGCTTTACTCCGAAAAACCACGTGTTATAAATAAGACAAGTAAAGTAAGAGAAAGATGAAGTTGGAATTCTGTCAGTCAACCTTACTCCCAAAAAGAAAGAGCGCACGGCAGAACAATTTCCTGAACCTTACACCAAGCTTGAGCAACCGACATTGAAAGGTAACAGAAATTTAACCAACGAAAATTCAACAAATTATTAAAATAATTATTGCTCACTATATTTAGCCTAACCTTATAAATAACAAGCACAAAAAATCAGTTACTGGAGGTAGCATTGCAATTTTATCATAACGATCGGTATTGACAGGCCTCGTAAAGATACTATCATATAAAATTAAAAAGACATTATTTTTTAGCAAACACATGCTCGTTCTATAGTTGTCAATCAGTTTAGATATGATTAAAAAAATAAGATAACATATTTTTTCTGTGCTCAAATAATATTCGACTTATAATATAATGCACCGGTATGTGAAATTCCTTGCAGAAAATAGAAATTGCTAACTTTTTAATTTTATAACAGGATGTCTTCGTACAAATATATTTGATATGTTCTGTTATGAATAGTAGTCAACTTTTTTAATTTAATATGCTGCAAAACCAAACTTTATTACCTGATAAAACGATAAGAACTCGTTAAGGTATGAACGGAAGCGCAGCAAAAAACATTTTAATATAAATTTAAATTTCTTAGTTAATGCAAAGTTATTTAATGTTATTTCTGCTCGGAATGAATTTGGCACTTCTCTACTAAATACCTTTAGCTTCGTAAAAATACATATGGACTTGGAGGCGTCTTCTATCGTTGCATATGACAAAATCTAAATAAGGATTTTAATAATTATTTTCGATTATGTTTTATAGGTTCGAAAGATAAAATGAATGCCAAATCAAGATTTGACGAATGGTGTGCTTAATAACCAGTTCACTTTAGAAATCAACAGGCTCTTCTATTTTATTCCTGAATGCATACGGCTTTTAGCTCAAACTTATGAAAAATTTCAATTTACCTAGACGAATATGTAGAGGTCTTGTAAGTTCTAATTCGCTTCTTCGTGCTTTGTCTCGTTTTTAACTTGGTCGTACTATTTCAATGTTTACATTGTTTATATAATGTAAAGCTTAAATATATGTGCTGCAAGTAGTGATCTTACGGCAGTTTAAAAAATATTTTCTGTACATCATTACCATTAATAATGCAATACTGGAGAAATTGTGTAGGAATTAACATTAAGTTCGCTGTTAAGAAATTTTAATAAGTTGTATTGTATTTATTTATTCTCTTTACCCAATTTGAACAAATTTTGAAATGTAAATATCCAACAACGACTGATCAAATCTTATATTTTAGCGAAATTTTGGAATAAATTCAGATAATCATATTTATAATAAAGATTCTGCATTCATATTTTTGTCAATAATAAACATGCTTCTTTGCCCTGCTATTTAATTGCCATGTGATTAACTCTTATTATTCCCCAATTAACATCGAGTATATAATACCCAAATGCAAAACTCTCTTATTGTAACATTTCCGTTTCAAGTGGCCTACACAATAATGTTTGAAAAATTATTTCAACAAAGTCTGTCTGATGCCAATAACATGAATAAAGTTTGCGCATCTGGCATACCATAAATAACAAATCGCAAAATAAAGCCATTTATACATATTTTTAGGCATAGCTCCGCCTTTCGTATGATTATTAATTTAAGTTCAATAGTCTTCTGTTTGTACTTTTAAGTAATATGTACTCGTTCATTAATAATAATCTTAATTAGCTATTTTGTGCATCTACTCATATTTGTTTATTTTTAACTATCTTATGCTCGTTTGTGCTCCCATCGCAATTTAAATTTAATCACTTGGACTCTTATTTGCATCGTTACGTGCAAAGCATTCTAGTCTGCGTTAAATTCGCATAATGCTAGTAACCGCAAACAGTTAAATAACGTTTTTTTCTAACTCGCCGACATTTATTTCATTTTGCATTAAACACTTGTAATTACGTTCATATAATTATATCAATACAAATTGCGTAACTCCTTTCGAAGGCATTAACATCGTCAGTAATCTCTTCACACGTCGACTTATTTTCGACTTAGTAAGTAATCATGTCTTAGGTGTTGCGAAAGTAATAACAAAATAATTCAATTATGACCAGAAGGATAAACCAAAGACAGCATGAACGGAAAGTATAATCTCGTGCACATTCGTGTCGTGCTTACTGGCGACTCATAAGACATGATTACCGCGAAATGTGGAAACCGATGTCGATCAAGGCTAGAGTGAACGGATTTACTGGAGTTACAGGCGTTCAGAAATAGTTTTATGTCTCAATTTTGGCGAAATATAGCATATATTGAAATCAATCATTTAATACCATGTACCAACTCGGCAAACATAGTGTTGGTACCATGTACCTTTACGGTACAATAATGTTTTTTCGGGTACAGATAGAATAGCCATAGTGTTAGTATCCCTTACAGACTCGGTATATATATTATATAGTGTGAGTTAGCATTGAAGTCGCATTGTCGTTGACTTTAGATTATGTTAGCTTCACCACTGCAGGTTTACACATTAGTCTGGGAGATTGTACCGTCCTATTGTTCCACATTCTTCACCCAAATATATAGTGGTTAAAGGGCGTAATACCGGCTCCTACTGATGAGTCGCCAGTAAGCACGAAACGAATGTGCATGAGATTATACTTTCCATTCATGCTGTCTTTGGTTTATCATTCTGGTTATAATTGGATTAATTTGTTACTAGGTTCGCATATATATTAGTTCTCCGTCACAAACAGTATCTATTAGTAAGTAATCAACCTAATAAATCTAGAAGAGATCTACCACTTTTCTGTTTACTGTAATTTCCTACGACGCAATAGTCTATGTTGGATTACGTTTTGATTTGGTTCCTCTGTATTGCTATGAATGATGCTGAATAATGTAGAATTTGACTCGGAGGCAATATGAATTTGAAATAATTTTCTATTGCGTGTTTAATGAGAAAATGGAAAGAAGCATGTCAATCCAATTCATAAGTTTCAACTATTTCTGCTGACATGAAATCAATACGCATCTAGCATTTCACGAACCAAAAAAGTAGCAAGACTATCTTCAGTGACATGCATATATAAGTAACATCATGCCTTGACCATAATCAGAGCAGAACGGCAAATTCATTGCGGGGATATTTTAGGAAAGCATTATACAATTAATTTGTAAATATATGTAATTAATAATTGACGTATCTATATCCTATCTTGTGAAAAATGGGATCCAAACATTTTAATTTATGTTCGTGTGTTTTTCGGTTCGATCAATATTGCTTTCGTTGAATGAATTGGCGTTTCAACCTATTTTTATCGAGGCCGCAAAAATGATTCAAGTAAGGCCAATAAATAAACTGACCTTAGATTATAATTTTTAAATAAAAAGATTCTTATTTAAATTTGAATTAACATATGCTCCATTTAGAAAATGATGCAAACTTTCAAGTTTTGTGTACTCGGGAATACATTATGCTGAATAATTTACAATTAGAAGACAGCTGGTGATTTGTAGATGTTTATACTTATATCTTATGCGAAACAGTGTAGCAGGAAAAAGTACCTTTTTGTAAATCATATTCATTTAATTTTATATGTTTAAAACGCGGAAATTATTCTAAGCGTATAACATACATAGTAAAAAACATCCATCAGAATGAAATATTTTTGTAAATACCAAGTCATACTCAGGAAGCATATTCAGATTTATTACTAGTTAAAGAAGCATGAAATCTACTTCAAAATTATTCATGTAGCTAAAACCATACATGTATATTCGATTGATTGATTTCGAATTAACACGGGCCAATTAACTAAGTGTTTAATATAATATAACCATTATAAGACTTTGATATTTAAAAGTAAATCAGAACCCACTTCCAATTTAATTGCATTACAATATTTTAATTTTCTGATTATTAGGTAATGATGGTAATTTTTTAAACATCCGAATACGTTTAAGTATCGTGATTCAGAGTCTCGATAAATTATGAAAGAAAATAGCTTAATTTTAAGCACGAAATATATCGTCATTGAAACACAGGTGATGCGCTATACAAGACACTCTGTCTGATGACTGCTAAACTGAAATATACCTTGTTTTTAAAGGCTTAATAGACACATTGCCGAAACTATCTTTGCCTTAATATTAGACAGATTATTGTAAATGCGCTATGTGAGGATGCATTTACCTAATATTTATATTGATAAGAAAAACTTCTAGGCAATGTTACTTTATCACTTAATAGTAATATTCAGGTAATGAACTTTTTTGGTTATTTATTTATTTATTTGATGTCTTGTGGTAGAAATTAATTTTATGCATATTTTAGTAAAACTCAATATTGCTTCAGATAGCAAAAGCAATTCATTTAGTGAAATCAATGTTCTAACTGAAACGCGCTAAGTCTGTTCCAGAATTTCCTTGACCGCGTCGCAAAATGGAGCACATTGTTTTAATCTGCAATTCAACCAATTCTCTAACAAAATCTTAACAGTAATTAACTGGTCGCTTTTAAATTGAAAGGTAACCAACAAACGCCATTGATTTACTATAATTTAAAAGTCGGCATTGTACCCGGGGTAAAAGCTCACATAATGAATAAGTAACTAAGTTTAATTGGAGAACGAATTTTTATGCGTCTGAATGCTTCTCAAACCAAGCACAACTATGCTAATCTGCATATACTTAGCTTCCGTTAAAAATAAATGAGAATTTACTTTTAAAAAATGCAAATTATATTTTTCAGTTTTGCATATGGAAAACAGTATAGTTTTAAAGAAGCCTTTTCAACTTAATTTCTGGTCAAATAAAACAAATTAATTTATTTTCTATAAAGCCGAAAATAACACACGAAGCGCTTTATATCGTTTCACATTCCACAACACAATTAAAATGTATTGGTTATTTATCAATTGATTCATTTATCTAAAATAAGAACGATGCGCTTTTTAACAAGAATATTTGACAGTGGTAATTCACCCCGCCCGGATCATTCGGCATGCATTTCCATCTGTGTTGTTAGTAGCAGAAATAACGCCAACACTAGCAAATGTCTGTTACGTACAGACTCCACTGCATGTTAAATCAGAAATTGAAAATTTTCTGTCTGGATCTTATTGGCATCAGCGTTTGCTCCTGTATCTACATAATTCACCGATTTTTGTCAACGAACGTTATACCTATTCTTAACAGGGACTGCGTCATTTTATTGATTGCCTTGATTTTATTAGGTTAATGTCAAACAAACCTTTTCTTCTTTACAGATTTTCGATTTTAATAATTAGAACATGTGCAAACAAGCTCACTATTTGCAGAAAACATCTCTAAAAATACACCACATAGAAAATGCAAACAGAAGCAAAGTTCTTGAGGAACGGTTTTATCATGAGGCTTACCTCGGATAATATCAAATGACATTCAGACATATTTCTCCAATTTCAACATAATTAACTGGTATTTCGTGTGAATGGTAGTATTCTCAAACAAAATACATTCAAAAGTTTTATTTTTCCCACTAGTCATTTAAAAATTAGCGCCAATATTTTAATAAAATAGAGGTTTTATTTCGTTTTAATTCATGCATGGGCGTAAGATTGGAAAAATTTTGTTGAAAAATTATTTTTAAACGTTTTAAATTAACTATAGCAAATTATTCGATGTTTAATTCTATTAATCCTAGGTTAGTATACGACTTTCACATTATGACTTTATCAATAAAAAAATAATCAAACCTTTACTGATGATTTTAAAGTTGACCAAGTAATTATAGAATAAAATTTGTTAAATCCCTAATTAGCTTTCAATACTTTAAATCATGTTTGCGAGCTTGAAGTATACACCAATCCCATTGTATTTAACCAATCGTCGAACAACATAACAAAACTACCGCCTGCCACATATACATATATATTTAACAATAATTGATTGCGCGAGTGGTGGCAACAATTCTTTAAATCAAGTTTGCAAGCTTGAAGTAAACACCAATACCATTGTATTTAACCAGTCGTCGAACAACATAACAAAATTAGTTTTCAAGGTGTCTGCCTTTTAACTAAATCGTATTTTGAACAGATATTTCGTGATGTTAGGCTTAAATTTAGTCTTGGCCAGTACACTTGAGTTTACTATTAAAGAATCCAACATGTCATGGAGAAAAAACTGCCTTTGTAGCTATTATTTTCAGCTTGAATTGAGATAGAAATTGACTATACATCAACTGCCAGCTATACAAATTAAATTTCGGGAAATTTTCTGAAACAATATGAGCTATGCCATTAATTTTATTTAATAGAATTAACTCTGAACGACGTGCTTTTTGGCAAGATTTCTCAATTTTGTCGTGTTATGACGCATTAAAGAAATTATGTTTTTAAATCTGGTGCAACCAGGAATCACTTTAAATGTACTGATTTAATCAATAAAGGTTTTGTGTACATAACATGAAGAAATTCAAACGAACGCTTTAAAATGCTTGTTATGTCAAAGTGTATCTGCAAGAATTTCATAAAATTGGTATCATCAAACATGTTTGCAAATTAGTCAGATTATTGTCAGACAAAATGTTAATGTAACTAAGCATTACACTTTGATATCATCAATCAGATAATTTAAACAAAGCAAATGAGATGGTTTAAAAACATATTTTACAAAATTTTCTTTTTGGTCTTTTAAAAATTTTGAAACAATAAACCGTTTATTCATAGTATCTGCTTTTGTGAAATATTTTATGTTGAATTACGCCATATGTGGTAATTAATTCCTTCCAACCGGAAGGTTAGTGCGTGGTTCTCATCATGGCTATATTGAGACCAAAATGAGCCTTCAGCGAGGACAACTTGCCATGTCCTATTGAATTTGCCGTTCAGCCATTCACGAAGACGATAAGCGACCTCTCTGTAGTCTGGTTTGCTGTTTCCGTATCCATCGACGATACTTATGACCTTATTTGTAATTTCTGTTTGTTTGGTGTCCTCCATTTTCGCGTTGAGTAGCTCAATGCGTGGATTCAATCCAGGACGCGCAGCTCGAACGTTTGTTCGTCGCCGAGATGTACTGTGGGTTAATGAAACATTCAATTGTAGAATTACTGCAATAAATAATGCTGTGTTGATTATTTAGACAAAAACAATCTCTAACCGTTTTTCTATAAAGAAATTGACTTTAGGGCAAATAAATAAGGCTAGACATGGCTTGGTACGTATATTTCTAGAGTAGCTTATTTTTCACTGCAACGGCTAGAATAATGTTTATTATAGCAAATTTTCAACTTTATATGCATGTAAAGCAAAATGGCAAAATATATTTTCGTTGTGTGTAGCGAGTGAGCACGAAATGCAAGTGCACCTAAACCTAAGCCTATTCGTCTAATGGATTGCACCACCAAACTGTCTCACATATCCGGACACATAATTTGGCATATTTAGGCGGAAGTGCCGTTTCCGACGATCAATCACCTATTAGTACGATGCGGATGTGTACATAAGATTTGAGCTTGCCTGCATGCTGTTTTTGGCATATACGTCTAAAGCCACATTAATGAATATTTGATTGAGCACGTAAAATCTAATAAGTGATTTTTTATTTTAAATCAGTACAACCGAACTATACATATATTTATTGTCTTAATATTAAAATAGCCTGAATAAAAATTGAAAAAAATTTGAGCATTAGTTATTAAAGCGCGTATATATACTAAACAGCCTCCATTCCAATTACAATATAATTTTCATTCAAACACTGCCGTTGAATTTAATATGATAAAGCTGCTGATTTTCGCTGTAAATCAACATTTAAAAATATTTTTTAGTCAGATCAATATATATATATATATGTATATATAATTAATATTTCATTCCTATAAAGTTATGCATACAAAGCAGTACTCAATAATTCCAGAAAATAAAGGGCTATTTCTCACATTTCACTTCGATTTATTCCAAGCGTTTCACAAAATTCCCTGCTCTGTGATTTCACCGTCGCCATTTTCGTCAAATATTCTGATCCACTTCTGTAGAAACATTGAAATAAAAAAATAAGTTTTCAGCCATTAAAAATATACTACGCCGTTTTATATAAAATGGCCTTAGTAATATTTTTTAAAAACACTGTAAATTATTGAATATTCAAGCACGAATTTTATTTTTTTTAAATAGGACGAACTTAGACTTTAGGAATAAAAAATAAAAATACGCACTAACTTCTATTAATATATGCTAAATGTGTGACCACTAGTTACAAAGATAATAAAATATTTAATAAATTAATAGAAAGAGTATTATTTGTCACCGTCATGAGATTATTATGAATATCTACATCTTATTGTCTTGCATTTATATATATATATACATATATATACCTATATATATATATATATATATATATATATATATATATAACTTTCAAAGACTCTACTGGTATTCAAAAATAGTAATTATAAAGGGTATTTTACTTTCTGGTTAGTTCAGAATTGTTTTGAATATTCTGGAGCTGTGCGAATTTAGTTAAGTAATGTTTATTCATAGAATAAAATCCTTAAAACTTTCAATATTTAATTATCATTTACGTTGAGTCCCAAGCATGTAATTAATTTGTGACAGGTATTTAAGCAATATATATATCTTCTAAGTATATAAAGAACATGCTTTTAAACCAAAAAAATGATTCCTCCATTAGCTCATTAATAATTACTCCATGTTGCCTTAAATGAAGTTTTCCAGCTTGACGTAAACACCATCATATTGTATTAACCATTCGTCGAACAACATGGCAAAACTACCGTCAGTCACACGTACTGACGCGTTTACAACTTCCATGATCTTGATCCCATGTACGACGGCGAATGGCCTAGTGAGGATCAAATCGCATTGCATAAATGTTAAACAAAATTTGATATTTATTATGCCGAGCAAGATTGTTTAAATTTATGGTCGAATTTTCTAAAAGATTTTTCGATAAATTTGTAAAATATCCTTGTCAATCAACTGTTAATTTAATCCAATATAGGTTAATATTGATTTAGGGAAGTATTTTGTTTAAATGTAGGTCACTCTGTTAGTTTATTCGTCTTCAATTATATAAAAGACTGACTGATATCAAAATAATCCCTGAAGATTCACTAGATAAACGCGCATCGTATAAGTGTGCGTTCTTCTGTAATCGTTAATTATGCAATTGAATAAAATTGCATACTCACCCATCAATGCTTAACTACAATCATTGAATCTCAGAGCCTCTTTGCATACGACTGACGTAATTTCAGTTTCAGACATTTGAATTTAGGTAACTCTCGCTGCATCCATAATATAATTCTTTCGCAGATAAACTTTCACCACGTGAAGTATAATCATTTTGCAATACCCCGTTTTGCGTACGCTGGTTGTAGCTTTGCACCAACTGTTTCACAAAGATCCGATTGATCACAATTTCCTTTCCCGTGTCTGTTTTGCCTTCGATCAGGCTTTGCGTGTATTTGTCCCTTTCTTCCGAAGGCTTCAACATCATTCATACTAATCATTGAAAATTCGGTTCAAACTTATCTTTTTTTACTGGATAATTCGCTTCTATCAAATCTCTGTTTACTGACAGAGTTTCTAATGGTTAGTATGAACGATGTTGAAGCATTTGGAAGAAAGGGGCGAATACAGGTAAAGCAAATCAGGCATAGAAAAGGAAATTGTGATCAAACGGATATTTGTGAAACTGTTGGCGCAAAGTTACAATTCACGTACGCAAAACGCGACATTGCAGAATATTAAACTGGCTCCCCGCAAAAATTCAAAAAATAAGTGTCATCCTAAACGGTGACATCTATGTTTAGTATGTAGTCAAGTTAATAAAAATTGCATAGAACTGTGGTAGAGTCATGCCAGGTTAAATTTTGTTAATTTTATTTTATATGCGAGATAAAATTAATATACGAAGTTAAAATTAATGTGGGATAATTTTTGTCTGACCTTCCTTTATTTTATCCTCATTGAAAACTTAATTGTTCATTTCATCGCTGATAATTGAATAATTTATACTCGCATGTCTATTCTACATGTGGAATAATTTTTACTTATTTGCCCACTACTAAAGCATGGAAAGAAATAGCACTAATTTTCTCAAGAAGGGCTTTATAAAGAATGCAATATTAGGATAGATTATGCAGACGGAAGCACGCTTAATCATAAAAATTAGTCTGAGGTGTTAAATGAAACATTGCTATTTAATTGATGTAGTGCTCTATAGAATTCTGTTAACGTGTACGCAATTTCAAAAAAAAAAAAAAAAAAAAAAAAAAAAAAAAAAAAAAAAAAAAAAAAAAAAAAAAAAAAAAAAAAAAAAAAAAAAAAAAAAAAAAAAAAAAAAAAAAAATTGTGTCACATATGCTTCGACGACGAGAGCTCTACCTCTACACATCTCAAAGTGCAATTCACTTACTAAGCAATGTTAAAGTCAAGGGCGTAATAGATACGTTACTTGGCTTACAATATGGGCTAAAATATCACGTGTTATGAAGTCCTATGTACTTATGTTTCCTACTGCGCAACAGCCTGTATCGTATTTATTTTGTTTTTCTCTCTCTTTATCGACAAGGATGTTGATGAATAAATTATTATTTTCACATGGTATGCAATTTGTAGTTGACTATCTGATCTATTACTTCTTAAATGAGAAACATGAATGAAGCATGGCAGTCTCAATCATTAAAATCAAACTAATTCTGCTGACACAAAACCAACACAAATCTAAAATTTCACGAGCTCTGAAAGTAGCAAAAATATCTTCAGTGAAACACGCACAAATAAGTTGCATCATGCATTGACCATAATCAGAGCGAAACAGAATGTCGATTGACGGGATGTTTTAAGGAAGCCCTATGCCATTAAATTGGAAATATTTGTAATTAAGAAATTTGCTACCAATATCTTATGTTTGTTTTAAATAAGACAATAAACTTGATTCGGTAACATTAAATTAGGTAGATCATTGTGTTTGGTGGTTAGCTCTAAATTTTATTCGGTTGGAAAGAATTGAATATTCTATCTAGTTTTATGTAGTCCGTGTAGCTAATGCAATTAAATCCAATAAATAATTTTCCTTTTATAGATTTAATTAGTATTACCGAAAAGAATTTAATTTTACTCATTCAAATTTTATTCAAGTTCACTTCAATACATTTATGCTTGATCAGAAAATTATACAACAATTTTAACTTTTGCGTAATTTTATGGGAAATATTTTTAAATCAGAGTAAAACTGATGATTTACAGATGTTTATAATTATATATTTTGCTATAACAGTGAATTACGCACAAAGTAACTTTATGTGAATAATAATTAAATTATGTAGAGTTAGGGTTAGTTGATTGATACGCGTTAATTATTATAAATGCCTAACTTACATAATTAAATTCTTTTGCAGAACAGAATAAATTTAAAATTAAAGTCTTACCTAGAAATCTATCCAAATTTCTACTAGATTGCACATTTAACAAAAAGATAAATATAAATTCGATTTATTTATTTTGCAGCGACTCGAGTATTAGGTGTCTTAAATAAAAAAACCATGAAAAAACTGTGATACCTGGAAGTAAATCAATAGCATAAAATTATACAAATTTAGTAGGTAATAATCTTTATTTATTTAAACATTAAAATACGATTAAGCAATAAATTTCAACCGGTCAAACATCTCTGGAATTAAATTGCTTAATTTTAAGCTCGAGATATTCCGTATTAAATTTCATCTAATGCAGCATTGACTAAATCCCCGCTGTTAAAAGATATAGTGCAATTTTACTTAATGGATGGGAAAAAACGACATTTTCCAGAATAGTTTCGTACTAAAAAAGGAGGTTATTCTAAACATGCTGTTATTTTTGTTGTGGATTTGACCGCATTTTTCTTGTGCGGGACAATTGATAGCACTCATAGGTCCATTTTCAGATGATGCAATTTTTGGCCTCAATTGATGGGTTCTCACTTGTCCCTTCTTCTTTAAGCCATCAATTAGCTGATTGTCTGAAAATGACGTTGGAACAAGATTTTCCATTGTTCTTCTTCCTAATTTTCGAACCCGAATTTCCAGGTTCATCTTCAGGGTCGACACAATACGCACAGGAGTAAAACACAACTTGTGGCAAATGTGCATCTTCATTCAAGACAGAATAATATTTATAATTAAATGTATTTTTAATTGTCTTCCTAATTCCGACTTACACTACCACATTTGCCACAAGTTGTGTTTTACTCCTGTGCGTATTGTGTCGACCCTGAAGATGAACCTGGAAATTCGGGTTCGAAAATTCGGAAAAAGAACAATGGAAAATCTTGTTCCAACGTCATTTTCAGACAATCAGCTAATTGATGGCTTAAAGAAGAAGGGACAATTGAGAACCCATCAATTGAGGCCAAAAATTGCATCATCTGAAAATGGACCTATGAGTGCTATCAATTGTCCCGCACAAGAAAAATGCGGTCAAATCCACAACAAAAAGGACAGCACTGAGAACAAAAACGGATCGTTTAAAATGTATTTAAATCAAAAATACGACCAGACAGTGGTTAAACTATTTAACCAATACAAAAGGAGGAAAATACAAATTGTAAGGCAAGTGGAACATATACCACATTTTCCACAAGTTGTGTTTTACTCCTGTGCGTATTGTGTCGACCCTGAAGATGAACCTGGAAATTAGGGTTCGAAAATTCGGAAGAAGAACAATGGAAAATCTTGTTCCAACGTCATTTTCAGACAATCAGCTAATTGATGGCTTAAAGAAGAAGGGACAATTGAGAACCCATCAATTGAGGCCAAAAATTGCATCATCTGAAAATGGACCTATGAGTGCTATCAATTGTCCCGCACAAGAAAAATGCGGTCAAATCCACAACAAAAAGGACAGCACTGAGAACAAAAACGGATCGTTTAAAATGATGTTATTTTGCAACCTTCTAATGCATACCTCTTTAGGACCACTTCGTTACCTAGAATTTATATTGTTAAAAACCTTAAAAATAATTCTCACATGACTACTAGGAGTAGTTGAAATGGCCATTTGTTGAACGTTTAACGCCAATTAGATGTAAATTAGAATGGCTGACATGTCCTATGATATGCCTAAAGATATATATATATATATATATATATATACTAATTTTATTTTGCTTTCATACTTCGAGTGTTTTAAATTACACAATTGACAGCAGTTTCCCATATTTCGTTTCGATTTATAATTAGTTGGTCACAACTTATAACGCCTATATATATTATTCCATGGATAAAGTTTCTTTTATTCGTATTTATAAATAGTGGTGAAACTTGTAACGATAAATTTATTAAAGCAACGTGGTTACCCAATTTTACGAAAGACTATAAATGCATATAAATCTTATTCCATGGATGACGAAACATTATTCTCATATTAAAAAAAATGGTGAAATTTGTAATTATAATTTAATTAAAGCAACGTAGTTACCGTATTCCACGAAAGGCTTTTAATGAATATATATATATATATATATATATATATATATATATGTATATATATATATATGTATGCATATATAATTCCATATATTACGGTTCCTTTTATGGTATTTCTAAAAATCGTTGAAACTTTTAACGATTAATTTATTAAACCAACGTGTTTACCGCATTCCACGAAAGTCTATTAATGAATATATATCTTATTCTATTGATTGATGGTTCTGTCTTATCATATATATATATATATATATATATATATATATATATATATATATATATATATTTACATTTATATCTGTTACCATTCGAAAAAAACCTCGATTGACGTAGCTAATGCAGTTAATTAATTAATCCGTTTCGTCGCTGTTGGGCACCATCAAGAACTCTCCAGAAATTTCGCAACCAAATTTTAATTTAACAACGTAAAATGAGCGCTTTACTGGTGATATTTGTATAATGATTTCCACTGGCTTTCCATGTATTCTTTAAATGTCCTTTGCCTGACTAAGTCTACTCAATAAATAGAGTAATTAAAAGTAAGCGCCACATTTGCAATTATTTCTCAATACATCTGAACGCTGCTCCAATTTGACGCAATTATGTAGATTTGCATACATATTTTTTCAGGTAAAATTACTTAGGTATTCAATTTTTATGTGTAAAAAAATGTTTTGGTTTGCACTTAAAAAAATATTTTAGAATATTTAAAAAAATCATTTCAAATTATATGCTGGTCAAAAAGAACAAAAGAATGAATTTTCTATAAAAACTGAAATATAGTGCACAAAACACTTGGAAAAGTTCTAATTTCGATTGTCACGCTAACTGCTGATAAATTCCCAACAAATATACAAAAGAATTATATTTTAAATCTCTTACGTAAGTCTAACTAATTTATTTGATGTTGAATTCTAATTAATCATGACTTACTTTGTTTTTAATAAACATATCCGTTCTTTACATTTCTTTTTTTAAATATGCTTTGTTCATTATGATAATATTTGTTATACAAAATATTCCTAAATTTACTCGTTGGTTTATACTTTAGCCAGAACTCGTAGAAAAGGTCTTTTTATATCCATAACTACACTCCAGTGGGACAGCATTTTAAATAATCGTATTTTGTATTGATGATTTAATTTTAACCCTGTCCAGTAAAGTTGCGTTGACAATTAATGATAAAATCTACGAAAAATTGCGGTAAAACGTAAATAGTAAAGCGTTATACTTGGTATAAATTACGAACTACTTCATTAAAAGTTACTTATTAAACTTAATTCATGTCGACATTTTATCTTAATTATATCCAAATGTCTTCGCACACTATTGCACTTACTTAGCCATGTTTTCGCAAATTAAGCGTATTTAAAATTACCATAAAATTTAAGTAATCATTAAATGTTCAATATTCATGTTATGCATAAATTAAAACAAAGGATTGAACTTGCTTGACGAACACTGGTTGCGCGGTCGGTCGTAACAATTGCTATATTCAAGGTTGCGATCTTGATATAAACACCTGACCCATTAATTACTTACATATGTCAGTATAAACTAAGAATTGTATAGTGTAGAAAAGACAATTCATCCAGTAGACCGGTTTCGTCCTTATTGGGAACTCATCATGTACTGGCCAGAAATTGCTGCGGACAGGGTTCGAACCTGGGCACGTCTGCTTCGGAATCTGGTGCTCTAACCACTGAGCTACCCTGCTGCACACGAAACACAATTTTAAGTTATATACTAACTATTGTATCTTGATTAGTCTTTTTTAACTTTAGATGGAACTCATATGGCATCCATTTCGACCTAAATAAGCAACTAATCGTCCACAATCTGTCGGTAATGAACAGACACCGCACAACATGTGAAAGTGGTATTGAAATGAACATTTATATAATTAAAAGAGCATTAATTGCGCGGGCGGTGATAAAATTTATTATAATCAAGTTTGCGATCTTGATATAAGACCCTGGCCCAATAATTACTTACATATGCCAGTATAAACTAAGAATTGTATAGTGTCGAAAATGCAATTAATGCAGTAGACGGGTATCGTCCTTATTGCGAACTCATCATATACTGGCTAGAATTTTCCGCGGACACAGCTCGAAAATAGTCATGTCTGCTTCGGAATCTGGTGCACAAACGACTGTCAGTTTTATTCCAATGCAGCGTTTTACGTACGCGGGTAGTAGCTTTGCACGGACAGTTTCTCAAAGAATTGATTGATCACAATTTCCAATTTTGTATTGTCTTGGATCAGGTTGAGTTTGTATTCGTCCCAATGGAAATGCGGCTGTATAACACAAAAAAATTTAAAAAATACTTCACGGTCAGTTTTCACCGGTTGCGCAACCAATGTTCGTTTAATTATATAAATGTTCATTTCAATACCACTTCCCCATGAAGTGTTTTATCTGTTCAGTAATGATAGTTGGGTGTGGAGTTGAGCTTTGGGTTTAAATGGATGTTATGGTGAACCTAATGTTAAGAAAGACAAACTAAGTTAAATTAGTTAGTATATAACCAAAAAATTGTGTGTAGTGCACGGTAGTGTGGCTCAGTGGTTAGAGTACCAGATTCCAAAACAGACGTAGCCAGGTTAGAGCCATGTCTGCTGCAAATTCTGGCCAGTACATGATGAGTTCCCAATAGGGACGAAACCGTTCTATTGGATGAATTTCCTACACTATACAGTTCTTAGTTTATACTGGGTCAGTTGCTTATATCAAGATCGCAAACTTGATTAAATTAAATGTTATCACCACCCGCGCAACCAATGTTCGTTTAATTATATAAATGTTCATTTCAATACCACTTACCCATGTAGTGTGGTGTCTCTTCAGTAATGACAGATTATGGACGGTTAGTGGATAATTTGGGTCTAAATGGATGCCATATGAGCTCCACCTAATGTTAAAAAAGACAAACTAAGTTAAATTAGTTAGTATATAACCAAAAATTGTGTGTAGTGCACGGTAGTTTGGCTCAGTGATTAGAGCATCAGATTCCGAAACAGACGTAGCCAGGTTAGAGCCATGTCTGCTGCAAATTCTGGCCAGTACATGATAAGTTCCCAATATGGACGAAACCGGTCTTAGTTTATACTGACATGTATAAGTAATTAATGGATCAGATGCTTATATCAAGTTCGAAGCCTTGATTATCGTGATTGAATTTGTTTGACAAATATCCTATGATTTTTTTTGCGGAGTGCCAGCTTCATGTTTTGCTAACGTATCTAGTAAACAAAGATTGTATAGAACCACATTTTCAATGGTTAGTTTGAACGATGTTGAAGCCTTCGGAAGAAAAGTACGAATACGCACCCAGTCCAATCGATGTCAACACAGATTCTCACGTGGAAATTGTGATCAATCGGATTTTTCTAAAACTGGTATTGAACTTCGCTGTTTCGAATTACGTGTTTCTGCAAGACATGAATACTTTTTGTGGATTTGACCGCATTTTCTTGTGCGGGACAATTGATAGCACTCATAGGTCGGTAAAATCTTGAACTTTTTCCATCTTCAGATGATGTAATTTTTGGCCTCAGTTGATGGGTTCTCACTTGCCCCTTCTTCTTTAAGCCTTCAATTAGCTAATTGTCTGAAAATGACGTTGGAACAAGATTTTCCATTGTTCTTTCACCAAATTTTCGAGCCCGAATTTCCAGGCTCATCTTCAGGGTTGACTTAATATGCACAGGAGTAAAACACAACTTGTGGCAAATGTGGTATCCTCATTCAAGACAGATATATTTATATATTTTAATTGTCTTCCTAATATCCGGTCTTCATACCTAGTCTCTAATACTCAAATGTATACAAAAAAACTTAGCCTTGTCCCTCTCCGCGCACACCACCTATAAACATGTGTATTTTACTAAACTGACATTTTATTGAATAACTATAAGCACACCTAATGGATTGACATACACGCCAATCCATGATGTTTATATTTCAATTTCTGTTCCGGACGCATAGAAAGATCAACAAAATTTTGATTTCAATCCTGCAGTAATCCTCACATGCCCCCAGCTTACCTAATCCCATCCAGCTTGCAATCGGTAATAGACCGAGAGAGAGGTTAATAAAACTGTTGAAAGAATGTATAGTATTATTATCGTTTTGACCGAATACGGAGTCTACACTAACTAAATCACCTCTCAACCAAATACACAATAATACTCATATCCTGTATAAATTAGTTTCTTCATCAAAATATCTGTGTCGAAATCATGTATATATGTATATAATAAATTAGTATTATTTTATATATATATATATATATTTAAATTTTATTTACTTAATTATAATTATATATATATATATATATACTAACTCACTTCTTATAAAAACATCCATTTATATATAATTCAACACGCTATATATTATGTATATATAGATAAGCATGTAAGTAATTCACTATATATTATTTATATATAGATAAGCATGTAAGCATCCATGTGGGTTCTTCCTACATCTTTAATATATATCTATATATCCATCATATATATACATATATACGTGTATACACCATCTATATATAATATGAATATCATACAAGCAACACTGCGAGTCCCTCAACGGATAAATTGTATCAGTCAAAACGCTTTTGATAATAATCTCCTACATATATCTTGTGAATATCTAAATAAGCATTTAAGCAATCATGTGAGTTCACCCCACATCCTAAATGAATATTTAGAATCCTTCATATATATATATATGTATATATATATAGTCTCTGCGTAATATGTATGTATATATAACTATATACTTATTTATATTTATATATAACCACATCTTATAAAAACATCCATTTATATATACGTCCACACGTTGTATCTACGCATATATAGATAAGCATATAAGCAACCATGTAGGTTCTTCCCACATCTATTATAAATATCTATATATCCATATTATATATACACGTGTTTACCCATATACAATATGAATATCATATAAGCAACACTGTGAATCTTTCAACGGATAAATTATATCAGTCAAGAAGTTTTTTGTTAATATTTATATATCAAAGTTTATATATAGTCATATATTTATGCATATATATATATATATATATATATATATATATATATATATATATATATATATATATATATATATATATCTGTAAGCAATTAAATGGGTTCGTTGAACCTACAATTCGCCCTAAGTGTATAGTATATTTACTTCAAATATATATATATATATATATCTACACGTCTACACCTCATATATATATGTATATATAAATATACATAATGTCTATATCAATCCACATAAGCAACCATGTGAGACCTTCTCACCTTATATATTAAATCTAAATATTCTTCTACATATATATTTTGAATATCTAAATAAGCATTTAAGCAACCATGTGAGTTCCCCCACATCTTATATGAATATTTAGAATCATTCATATATATATGTATATATATATATATATGTATGTATGTATATATATATATATCTGCGTAATATGTATATAAATATAGATACATATATCTGTTAAGTATATTTAGATAAACATATAAGCAACAACGTGAGTTTCTCTCACATCTTATATAAATCGAAATGTTCATCATATATATATATATATATATATATATATATATATATATATATAAAACTGTAGCCAAATTACCTATTTCTAACTTCATCTAATTTTTTTTCCTTTATTTTATCTCAGATGCATAGTCGCGGTCTCTTATTGGGATTTATTGTTATCTCTGATTCCTCCAATCTACGTTTCTTTCCATTCGAGAAGGCATCATTAAATATTGGGCCTAATGATTTTTCTACACATGTCATATTCATATTTTGATGAAGAAACTAATTTATACAGGATATGAGTATTATTGTGTATTTGGTTGAGAGGCGATTTAGATAGTGTAGACTCCGTATTCGGTCAAAACGATAATAATACTATACATTCTTTCAACAGTTTTAGTAACCTCTCTCTCGGTCTATAACCGATTGCAAGCTGGATGGGATTAGGTGAACTGGGGGCATGTGAGTATTACTGCAGGATTGAAATCAAAATTTTTTTGATCTTTCTATGCGTCCGGAACAGAAATTAAATATAAACATCATGGATTGGCGTGTATGTCAATCCATTAGGTGTGCTTATAGTTATTCAATAAAATGTCACTTTAGTAAAATAAACATGTTTTAGGTGGTTGTGTGCGCGGAGGGGGACAAGGCTAAGTTTTTGTATACATTTGAGTCTTAGAGACTAGGTATGAAGACCGGATATTAGGAAGACAATTAAAAATACATTTGGAATTAAAATAAATATAAATATATCTGTCTTGAATGAGGATACCACATTTGCCACAAGTTGTGTTTTACTCCTGTGCGTATTAAGTCAACCCTGAAGATGAGCCTGGAAATTCGGGCTCGAAAATTTGGTGAAAGAACAATGAAAAATCTTGTTCCAACGTCATTTTCAGACAATCAGCTAATTGAAGGCTTAAAGAAGAAGGGACAAGTGAGAACCCATCAACTGAGGCCAAAAATTACATCATCTGAAGATGGAAAAAGTTCAAGATTTTACCGACCTATGAGTGCTACCAATTGTCCCGCACAAGAAAAATGCGGTCAAATCTACAAAAAGAAGAACAGCACTGCGCAACCAAATGCTTCATTTAAAATGCATAATTTTTGTATGAGCAAATATGTTTATAAATCAGCTATAAAAATATAACCATTGTAAATTTTTATAACAAATAATGAAACCACATTTGAATAAATGAAATCTTTTTAACATAAATGTTTCTAACGATTTCATTTTAGCCAAGAAATTATTTTCGTTACCATAAAAACTTTATTCTTAAAAATTTATCTGTAGAATAATTTTTTTTTCAATTTACGCCATTTGTGAGAATTAATTCCACCATATTTGATGGAACTTTTGTGATTTTAACAATGACTAGATTGAAAGCAATTTGAAACTGTTGCTAAAAGTAATAGCATTGTCCTATTGTATCTGTCGTTGAGCCATTTACGGCGTCGATAATCCACATCTCTGTAGTCTGGTTTGCCATTTCTCTTTCTATCTTTAAGGCTGTTGAACTCACAGCTCGATCGTTTGAACGTGGCCGAGATAGACAAAGAGTTTGAAAAATATTAGCGTATAAAAATTTTGTTCTATTATAAATAAAGATAGTAATACTGAACTGCATAGGTAATATACACACAGTACGTGATTTAGTAGACGAAGGAATAATTTTCATTTATTTAAATCAAGTTTGCTAGTTTGAAGTAAACACCAATCACATTGTATTTAACCAGTCGTCGAACAGCATAACAAAACTACCGCGTTTCGACCTTCCATGATCATCATCATCGTACTCTTATGATGATCATGGAAGGTCGAAACGCGTTAGTGCGTTGCGGCTGGCGGTAGTTTTCCTACGTTGTTCGACGATTGGTTAAATACAATGGGATTGGTGTTTACTTCACGCTCGCAAACTTGATTTAAATAATTGTTACCATCACCCGCGCAATCAATTATTGTTGAATAACTTTCATGTTTTCTCGTTCAGAAAAGTGTGCATTTTTGTAACATAGACTTTTGTGGAGATAGTTCAGCACATTGTACGTGAAGTTTACCATTGTAATTAAATAAACTAAATATATATTTTGATTTTATTTCGATTCTGCAACATTGTTTTCATGTAAGACAAAATGGCTAACGGAATTTAGTTATGAAACGCAAGTAAATAGGAAACTCGTATAGACAGGGGATTATGCTACTTGTTTATACTTATTTCGATATGCCATTCTATCTCTATTTTAGGAGTTGTTCAATACTTAATAAACAATCACAAAATGCATGTGTGCACTAGATTACTCCTTTTCTGTAAAATTATTTTGGCATATAATTCTGGTTGTTTATGAATAAACTTTTATAGGTTTATTAAACATTTTAATAAAAATTATTACATATACATCCATCAAACTTAAATTACTGTCACTAAATATCTGTTTCCTTCTGCATATTCCAGACGTTAAGTTATTTTTAGGAATGTATAAGTTGCCCACCCTCTTATTTACGTCCAAAATATCAAAATTTAGTAGTTAATTATTATCTTTCCATGTTAATAGTCCATTTAAGGCTCACTTGTATGTTAAATTTTGAGAAAAAACTAATAAATATTAAACAAAAATGTAGTAAATCATGTCAGGTAAATTGATCTAAATGTTAGAGTGTGGGCAACAGGAAAACTTTATATATGAATTTAAATCATCGAAGGATAGATCTTGTCTGAACTTATGTTAATTTTAATTTGAATGTGAATTAACCTTATTACGTCCCAGAAGGATATTTTGTACAATTTATCCTGACTATATTACTACAAGTGACATTCTCTGTATTATACTGCCATCTTCTCAAGCGTAGTAATAAAAATATTAGATAACGCCAAATATTGACTAGGTTTTACATACGCACACACCTAATCCTAACATCTACTCTGACATTTTTGATGAAAAAAATGACATTTAATAGTAGAAGCGCCCCTTGGAATGTAATGTAATATTGCTTAACGTCATTCTCAACAGTAAGAGGTACACACTCGAATATGCGCATCGCACATCTATCTAGTGAAACTTGAATAATTTTTATGAGATCAGTCAGTCATCAGTTTAAATAATGCTGAATAAATGAAACGTTGAACTTTTTTGTTACTTGGCAAAACTACAGTCAATCAATGGTACTACTGCGTTTTGACCTTCAAGGAATTTAGACATTGTACAATGAAAAACTGACTTGTAATGATCAAACCTCATGTATACATATAAAAAGAAAAATAAGATATGCGGCTCTCACGTCTAGGAGTTTTGCATATATTTTACTTGACTGGAAATATCGGCGACAATTTCTATTTATTCACGAACATTAAAGTTGTACATATATATATATATATATATATATATATATATATATATATATATATATAGGATCATAACGCGACTAGTTAAATACAATGGGATTGGTGTTTGCTTCAAGCTCGCAAACTTGATTTAAATTTTGTTTTTTGCATGTTTTCCATAAAACAGCAACTTAATTTAATTTTCAATTATTTTGTCAAATAAAATAATATCAAAATCATTAAAGGGTGTACCCTACGGAACGGCGTCATTTAGAAGCATAGTTGCTGATTTTGAATTATATTTAAAGGGTGATTTTCGTCTAACTTACATTGCATGCTACAATTTCATCATTTGCGACAGCAAATTCTGAAATTTGTAAACAAGTTCGCAATAACAAAAACAATACATTAACGAAATGTATCTTCAAAGCTAGGGCATTTAGAGATTTTCGATTTATTTTCAAAAATTTAGAGTATTCATTACAATATTCGAATTTTCTTTCACCTACATTTTGACTTCGTTGTCTAAATTGGTATTGGCTGCAGAGGCTTCGACTAGTGCTGGATCGGTCTCAATTTATTTAAAGATTTCTCGCAGTAGATCTAGTTTCCAGCATATACACCTTTTAAGTACAAGATACTACATTCAATTAAAAATCAATTGAGTTACGTGACATGTAATGTAATGCGTTCTTCATTTGAATGTGTCTGATAAATATGGAGTATGCATTGTAAGTGTTTGCGTTAACAAAAGAATTTAATGCATATTATGTCAAAATTTAATTGGTTAGACGTAGTGCCAGTCAGAAGACAAAGTGTGTTACCTAAGATGCATGCATTTATTTTTTATTAATCGCAAATTTTTAACATCCTCACAATGAAAAGCATGCCATTGAATGACAGTTTAGCATGATGACAGTAAAGAATACTTGAAATATTTGTTCTGAATGCGAATAGCTTTTTTTCATTCAAAACCTTTATAGAAATTGATACCAAACATATATATAATTCATTGTACCTTTTAGTAAACTAAAGAATTTCTCAGATATACAGGTTTTTCGTTCTTTCAAATATCTACCATGAACATATCTCTTTATATATGTTGGTAGTAGATATTCACGAGTAGATATTTGAGAAGACCATGCGAAAGAAAATTTTCTTATAGCTGATAAAAATTTTTTGTTTTTGCACATAAAAAGGGTACAATGAATTTTATTAAAGCTCGCATTTCAAAAGAATATATATAATTCATCTGGATTAACAGATGGTATAAACCGTGTGAGGCGTAACGATGCAACTGTAAAAACAGTTATTTCAGACACGTGAGCATCGGCTGCCCCGCCAGAAAACTATTGATTTTGACTTTCTACAATTTAACAGCAACTTGTTTAGAGAATAAAAGTGGTTATCGTCAGTGGATCCTGAATCGTCATCTTGCAATGTCGCATTTTCATAATTGTGTGTTATTTTCATTTGCAAGCTTGGAAATTATCAGACAATTTTCTTCAGTAGTTGAACAATCCATATTACCTTTAACAAGCTTTTCAGTCTCCACTTCAATTATTTCTTATCTAAGACTGGCGTTTATGTCCATAAATGCAGAAGTTTCTGGTAGTTGCATTCTGGGACGAATGCCAAAATAGAGAGCACCGGATTCGTAAGCCGTTCCACAATCAACCTAAAATGCAAAGACCAATCACAACAAAAAACATATTAGTTCCCTGGCTTCCCGATTACCCCCTATAACAAGAAGCTTCATTTCGACAGATCTAGTGTATTAAGCAAGTCTTGAATAATAACTATGGTATTAATGAAGTTAGTAGGCAGAGAACTAACCTTGCTCTCGCAAACAAAGACCGCGTGGCATAACAAATATACAAAACACGGAATCTGCGCAAAAACAACCAAAAAACAAAATAACATAAATTTAAACAATGAATAAACTACAAATTATTTTAAATATTTTTTAAGAAAAATTTTAAATAAATTACAAATTTAGTTTTATTTCGTTAGTCACTTGCCCTCAAATGTACACCAACCCCCCCCGTTTTTTTAGAATGCGACCGTTAAATTCTTTCATGCCTTGACGAATCATCCGTTCTGTACGTGTTGTTTTGACTGTGTTTGTGCATTTTCCGTTACATTTCGATTATACGGCTCTCTCTACACTGACACTCTCCAACCTATAAATTCCAAATTAGACACGATCTTCAAATTTCGGTCTTCTCCTGATAAAGCTTTTCGATATCTTCACCCAGGACGGTAAATTGTGAAACGCAACGATCCTTAGATATAAAGTTCACTCTTTATGTTATTCCATCGACAATTGCATGCGTTGTACAAAATAATTCATACAAATCTAAGTCGTTTCTTTGTAGACATACATTTCCACCTGCAACTCGAGTGTACCTAATTAAGTAGACCTACATCTTCTGGACTCGGTTGAACCTAGAAAATTTCTTATCTCCACGGGCGCACATAAACTTTTCTAATTGTGCTCTATGTCGATTAACATTTGCCACGAACACAGTAGATAGGCTGCGAACTCGCCTTATTGCATCGGTACACTTCCATGTATACTTGACACCATACAGTTACTAGAACTGCTCTTCAACAATCAGTACATTTTGTTGCACTTTAACTACCTGTGCTGGATTGTGCAACACAACTCTATGCGATTTTCTATTTCATTGGTTAAAATATAAGCAATGCGTGTTGGAGGTTAACGACCTGAACTCGTTAATATGAAGCCGGTTCCCATTTTGACACAAAACCCTTCTGCTATTTCAATAGACCTATTTTTAGGATGCATTTTTGACGCAATTCAAACAAGCGTCTATAAAATTAGATTTGAAAAAAGGTCTTTTGAACTAATGCCTCCAAATACTCTCATCCCACCGACTCACATACGAATACAATTCGCGAGCATATCAGAAAATCTAATGTGAGAAAATGTGATTCCAACATATCTCAGGACAATATAGTCACGTCTGCACATGTTAATCTAAAACAATTGAGCACGCTAACTCGTCCATAACGACGAGTTTTTGCTTTTAATACCGCCAAAAACCTTTAGATCTCTATATCATCTGACCTCACTGCTTGCTAGGTACTTGTTCGTTCCCATACCTCAATGAAGTGTCCGAATTGTAATTCCACATATATGCCCACGCTTTAAGCTAGCTGAAGATTTCACGCCTCTAGCTACAATTTGGATCTCCAACTAGTGTTTAGATTATCCAGGTGAGTGTTCTCTACCGGCTTATGACACTTTACAAAATCTCAATATTTCTGCTGATATAACCATCTCTCAAAAGATTGTTCAAACGGCAGTTTGGTTATCATTTTCAAATGTCGAATTTCTGGCCTCATCATGCACACCCATATAAAAGCCTACAGTAATCAACGTTTAACTGCCATATAGGCGTAATTAGCGAAACAAAAAAACCAATAAATGTTTTGTAAATAACAACGAATATACTAATTTTGGAACACAAATTATTAGTGAGATTTACGAGAACGAGAGAGAGAGAATACCTTGTTTAAATGAGTATCTTTATCTAGATAACTCACGGAAGTGTGGCAAACTAAACATTTCCACAACAGCATTATGGCCAAGTCAGCTTTAAGGCAAGGTAACATCAGCAATACAGCTTCCTCGCTGGTTTCACTGTATCAAATCATAAGCAAAGCCGAACCTTTCAGCTACATCTGCCTTCCAAATAAAAGTAAGTTACGAAGATGATTCAAATAGAAATATGAAACAGGGTCGACAATGAGCTCGATTCGATTCCATATCGCGCAATGTTTCCAGCCAATAACATTGATGTGCATATGGAACCCATCCTTGCAGACGAGTATGTCCTATACTTCCCAATTTCAATTTAAGCGACTTGAAAATTTTCTGCTGTGTCAAAATTTGCCCACATTGTTTCTTACGCCAAACAGGTGTTGGATGAGATAAAAAGAGCTCTACTAGGAAAACAAATTGAGGGCATACGCAAAATGTGACCAAGCCAACTATGTTGATGCAACCTTATTTGTTTTTCTAACGAGGGGCACTTATTGGCAGATCCAAAAATACATCTACGGATGTCAACCTTGGCAATTGGTTGATGGTAACTAGCATGTGCTACGCAACTCAAACAACGATGTTGGAAGGTATTTAAGCGTCTAAAATCATCAACATTAAGGAACCAAGTTTCACTAGTAAAAAACAAATCTGCGCGTACAGATGCAATGGAATACAAACTTTAAGGCAGAGTGAAATACTCGGGTTTCTCCATAAATGGCAAAAATTTCGAGAAGGCCATTATAGATTTTGCGATTCTCATACTCACCTCGTCAGCTATATTGCCTGAATTATTGGTAGATCTCCCAAAGTATGTAAACCGGTCAATCATGTCAAGTGGTGAGTGAAACTGTAAAATTATCTTACATTTATGGGGTACGAATTTCATAACGAAAAACAGAACAACGTCGGATAACCTATTTAAGGTGGCCTGAGCAGAATTTCAATTGTCGAATAATAGTACGATATCGCCTGCATAGTCAAGATTGTCTAGTTTACCGCCCGGGAGAACCTCAAAATCTGCATTCTGAATGCGTGGGAGAGTGGTGTTCATAATAACATCGATTAGAAAATTTTTTTTAAATCGAGAAAGCGGACAGGCCTTGACGAATACCATTGCTGTCTGTAAATTTGTGCATTAATTCGTTGTAGACTTTAGCGCGACCGGAAGTATTTGTGCAGAGAGCGCGTATAATATTAACAAATTTAGTGGGCACACCACTTTTCGACAGAATATTCCAAGAAACATTGCGATCCACCGAGTCGCCTGCACTCTAGAATTTTAGAAATACAGCTATTGTGGAACGGCGATATAAATGTCGTTCTTCAAGAACTTGCCTAAGCGAAACTATATTGTCTATACAACCTCGTCCTGAGCAGAATCTAGCCTGTTCTACTCTAGTGTGTGATTCATGGGAATCGCTTAGACGACGTAAGCAAATCGAAGCAAATAACCTAGGAGGCAATCTTATACCACGATGATCACACGATTTATGATATCCTTTTTTGAAGATGAGACTGATGCTCGACGCATTACAATCAAGTGGTACGGTCTCTTCATTCCAAATATTCAGAAAATTGTTGGTCAACGCTCCAGAAATAATATTGCCAACATCTTCAAGTAATCCACAAAGTAAATCATCAGGGCCTTCGGCTTTGACACGCTTAAGAAATAGAATTGAATTCCGTTATTATAACACTGATGGTTCTTTTAGATTAACATTCAACCCTGTTGATAATGACATGCTTTTGGTAGTCGAAAGTAACGCAGGTGCCCAAGAAAATTTATCATTCATGTGATTCACTCACCTATCAAGACGACTTGTTTTATCGATTAATAAATAGTTTTATTTTTGCGTAACTGTTGCGCGAATAAATTGGAACAAACAAGGAATTCTATGTAACGCAAACATTTTTTTTCCATTTCTTCAGCAATTCAGGTCCAAAAGGATTCAAAATCTACTTTTAGTCTGCGATTAAGTTGGCGTTTTGCATTGCAACAAATATTATTATGAGCCGTGTCAGGTGGTATTTGGCACCTTGTTCCGATTATCTTCATAGATCTTACTGATAACAAATGATTACTTCTTCGGGGACCTGCAATTCCACATTTAGTAGTACCTAGATTGTGAATCATGTAACTTACCTTGGTCCAAAGTAAATTCTAATTTTCGCCATCACGACCGGTTTTCGTTAAATTACATTGCAAATCTACAAAGGAGAAGTGCATGGTCCGAGCTGACATAAGTGTTCCAAAATGAACGACAATCCTGGATGCAACCACGCCATCTATAACTAATTGCTACATGATCTATTTGAGTTCGCCGTTCTCCGGGTACTGGAGGACGCCATGTTGCGTAACGCTTAACACTACGTCTGAATCTTGTACTACTTGATTATAATCAATGTGCCGCGCAGCTTTACAAAGGGTGTTCACGATTATCGTTGCGCTCGCCTTTTCTATGCCTTTGAATCTTTGCTTTTACTGGACTCATGCGCAGATTATGAGAACTCTAACAACGTGAACGTACTCAATTTAATTTATTGCTTTATCTCAAAAGGTTTATGTATAAAAATTGTTCAATGAGTATGACAACCATTTTTTTGCACTACTGAGGTTAATTCCGTAAACAGTACACTGGCGAGGTTGCCAAATTATTTTAAATTCTGGTTCTCATAAACTAAAAGGAAACTCTGAGTGTAAGGAAAATTTCCAGGTGTATTGCGCTTGGAATTTTTGATATTGAATGACTTTTAAAACTGGTCAGCTGAACCCCACAGAATCTGTCTTTCCGTCTTGCTGTCTGTCCATCAATTTCCAGATATCTAATACCTGCATCCATTTCAATAATTGTAAGATGTGTCGCCAACTGGGACCTAGTTAGAAATCCGCCGTTAAATGCGTCGAACTCACACGCTGATCTGAATTTGACTGAGAATGCTATTAAATATACCAGAATACAAAACTGAAAGGAGTATCTGTGTTGCTTGGTGTCCCCATTCTTACATGAAATAAAACTGTTTAATTACGCTTTTTCACGTGTACTATACAAGTTTGGCGCAAAAATGAAGCCATAGTTAAAATTGAGAGATAGAGACACATTTCTGTAATTTCAAACAAAGATGGCGGGAAAGAACCAATCTGCAAAAATTGAAATAGTATACAAAAAGAATGCTAATATGTATAAATTCTATTTTAAACAATGGTCTGGAAATTAATAAACCATTATTTTTACTAAAAATACCTTAAAGACGACCAGCGAATAATTCAACTGCGTTATAATTTGGTATTGTAAGCCATTTCGCCATCGTGTTCTTATGATCATTACGGTAGGTCAAAACTTGTATGCACGTTAGACCGACGTTTTTTTATATACACTGTGGAACTGGTTCGATGCAACTGGATTGGTGTTTATTTAAAGTTTGCAAACTTAAGTAAAATAATTATTAGCACATGGAAATTCAATAATATTAATTATTATTTTAAAGCATGCGAGTTACTTTTAATGTAAAACTTGATTAGGTGGCGAGGTCTGATTTAATTACTGGAATACAAAGACTTTTATTGGCATTATTTAAGATTTATTTATTATTACAATGATTATTTATAAATTTCACAAATTTTAATTGACTGAAAGTATAGATAGGAATTTAAGTCGATTTTAGCTGAAGCATTACCTTTCAAATCGGAGTCAATAATAGCCTAAATATACTTATTTTAATCAATTTACCGGGCTTGTGCAGAGACTCTAACCTCGCTCACCAGTGAGAGTCCATCAAACGCAATCTAACCTTGAATACACATCCCTCGAAATATCCTTCATTAGGGTAGCTGTCTTAAGGCTTTCGGTCAAATTTTCTATGTCCCCATATTTATGGATTTATCCATTTCTTCGAAATAAATCTTATTAAAAATATTTTTATTTAAATCACTCGATGTGATAGCTGCTTTTCCCAATAAATCCCGTGATGTATCTTTGCGATAGGGAACCTCTTCAAATCAAGAACTAAAATCGATCTAACTTCAGCCAAAATTGATATTCTTCCAGTTATATCGAAATTCGCTTTATTAATGTTATGCAATTTCAGATATTTTATTGATTTAATGACCAGACAATTATGGTGCAAGAAGGCGCGAAGAACATATCTCTGGCATACACCAACCAGGCTGAATCGGAACCGGAAATCCGAATTAAAATAGGCAAAACCTAAAAGGTAATATTCAAAATCGGCAATGGAAAATGGAAGCTTTCTCATTTATCACAATAAGATCTCAAAACACCATTATATTATATTTACAGGTAAATTTTTTTAAAACACCGGTGGAATTTTGAACTTTTTAATGTATAATCGATAACCTTCATACTTGGTTGCATTTTCATTTGAACTCATGTATTCGTCAGACATATCTTTATGGATAGGTAATTATTATAACCAAAGACACCAGTTATTCAACATTCGGGATATAATTTAATGACGGTTACATGAATTGCAGCGATGCATCTCATATTTTGTCATTTGTGTTTGAATAAAACTCCATCACCTACGCCTAAGTGATGGATCAAGTGAAATTTTGCAATAAATGCTGCTTTACAGGTTTGAACTAGCTTCTGAGGATACGGGTTTTTATATAGAAAGACACTTAATTTTGTTTTGCAGTAGTTTTTTTTGTTTTCAGTCATTCGACGTTATCCAGGTGGCATGTTCTTTTCACTTAATAATTTTCTTTATATTTGAATAAATATTGCCGTGTTAAACGTAAGATCTATACAGTGTAAATTCGCCTTTATTTTACAGTTGTACCATCACATCAGAAAGATCGCTGATTTTCTTCTAGGAATTGTTTATGCGCATGGGCTAAATCTGAAGGTAAAAAACAGAACTGCTAAATTATTCAAAAGTGGTAGCTTTCAAAAATGTAACCGTATTTATTTTATATAAAAAAGTTTAATTACGAAGAACTGTAAATTTTGCTAATAAAATCAATATCTTCTATAATTATTTCCATTGCTTCCGAATAATTAATGAATGCATGATCAAAATTAATTATTTATCTCTGAGATGCTCAGAGTAAATAATTTCATCATCAATAATTCGAATAGGTTACGTGCAATGAGTCAACACTGTAGGTGATTCATATGATTGATATTTGATTTAATCTACTTTATAATCATTTACCTTTTGGTTTTATTTGTGGTTTTCTATTTGAAAAAGCATCTATATATATATATATATATATATATATATATAATTATACGTATACACGAATAAATATAAAAATTTATCGTATCTGAAACAAATTCATTTTCTTAATTTCAATTTGGAGGATTACAAATGTAGCTAAAACTATAACGTGACAACATAAAACAATACGACAAAACTGGAAATTTCTAATTTAGCAGCATCAACAGATAAATACTGTTTGTTGCGAAGAACTAATATATATGCAAGTATGTATTAGGTTTTGCGAACCTAGTAACAAATTAGTTCAGTTGTGACCAGAAGGATATATGAGATTATACTTTCCGTTCATGCTGCCTTTGGTTTATCCTTCTGGTCACAACTGAACTAATTTGTTACTAGGTTCGCAAAACCTAATACATACTAGCATCAACAGAAGCAGACAATTATGCGTACTCACTTACACGTCAATTGCATTATTTTTAGTGCGTGAACATTTTAATGATTTCAGATAGGCGATCTTACAGGTCAGATCTTATACAAACATACATTTTATTACAATCTAGGAATTCTATTTCACGTTCAAATATGATAAATTAAATGCAAATGTTGGCGTATTAGCCTAAAATATGTTTTTTTTATAAGAAAAGATTGTTATTGCATAATTTTAATGATTGCTTGGAAACACAAAGCCATGAGTCATTACAGATTAAAATATATATCTACTAAACAAAAGTGAAATTGTCACCAGAATGAAAGTCTAATTTTTTAAGAAACAGTCATAATTATTACATACACTCTTGTAAGCAAATTTTTAATTTGTGAAATAAATGAATGCAAATGTGCATGGAGAAATGCTGACACTTTAATAAATACAGTAATAAAAACTACATTTGAATAACTGCAGGGTCCCAAAGAGTGTTTTTAAAAATATATTATTGTGTAGAGTATCTTATTCTAAATTTCGATGTTAAAATGTTGCGCTTATTTGCATAAATACAACTACAAGTTTAGATAATATTTTTTAAATTTTAATTTTTTTTCAGTAAAAAATTGTTGAAATGTTTAACATTATCTCAATTTAAATCGAATTCTACGCGGCTCTATTCGTTGGTTGCTTTGAATTTAAAATGTGTAACTGGTATAAACCTGAATAAACCAAGACAAAATGAAATATTACGTATTCAACAAGTGGTATCATAGTTCTTGGAGTGAAACCTTATTGATATATATAATATATTATATATATATATATATATATATATATATATATTCTTAAACTGCATTTAAAGTAAGCTACTCGATAATATGAATTTCAAAGAAGTCTATGAAATTGCCAAACGTTTCCTATAAAGCTGATTATAAGTGGAATGCTACTACAATATAGTAGACAGTATCAACATTTTACGCTTTAGTTTAGTGGATAAAGGTAATTTATTTCGTGAATACTAATCATCGCTATACAATCATTCATTTATATACGTTCTGGGTTTTCAATTGATTATGCCAGTGGTAACAAATCTGACTCGCTTTTACTTCTGTTTCTTGTTTTGGCTGGTTGGTAAGTGTGTATGCGTTTGTGTTTGTGTGTGTGCGTTTTTGCATGTAAAGGTGATTCTCGCAGTATTGCAAAGTGATGTCTGAGATCTGGTCATTATTGTTTTGATGGCTTGAGAATTAACCATTTATGCGCATTGTTCACTGTTACATGTACGAGTGCTATTTATCCCAGTGTAGTTGATCGTTGCACATTGTTGCGCAAATTTTAGTTCTGCACATGGTAACAGCGCGATTGTGGATTGCAGTGTTAAACGCTCATATTGTTTGGTAACTTCTGTCACCGCATGTTATTTCCTCATCAGTTTGTTGACAATCCGATTGTATGTTTGTTGATTCTAGTCGAGGGCCTGGATACTAGTAAATTGTTGTTGAATTTTTTATTCTTGGCCAGTCGATTAGAATATCATGTTGATGAAACTTTTGAATATTAAGGTCAGGTGCTTGTTGTTTTATATAAAGGGCTTCATAAATAAATAATAATTTTTCTGATTTTGCTTTATGTAGAATTGTGAAATTGGTCGAATTGACAGGGTGCTCCGTTGCCAATATATGATCGGAAATAGCTGATATTCCTGACGGTGCCAAGCCTTTGCTAATCAATTTCTGTGGCAAATGTTGCTGGATTCTGCTTATCAATTGCTTCTTCGTACGTCCGATATATGTGCTACCGCACATACACGAGAATTTGTAGACTATGAATGATTTGGAGAGAATTGGCAATTTATCTTTGGCATCCAACCTCATAATTCTCAGTGTACTAAATCTCATATTAACTTTAACACTGGGAAAGTTCTCTTTAGTTGTTCTATTCAGCCGTCGTGAACTTATTGAGGCTGATACATCGCCTCTAAATGGTAAGTTTAGGAAAATCTGCTTGACGGTATCCTCTTTAGTGCGAATCTGCCGTGGTCTGATGTTGACATCAATGAAACGCTCTGGGTAGTTGTTCATTAGCAAAATTTTCCTGAGGTAGCCCAGTTCTTCCTCAATCTTGTGTTCAGAGCAGATCTTCCTGATTCTGTTTGCTAGGTTGTTTACTAAGTTTCTTTTGTGGGATTTTGGCACACTGCTGTTGTAGTGAATGTATTGTCCGGTGAAAGTGGATTTTCTATGTATGGCCAGTGTCAAATCTCCGTTTGCTTCTCGAGTGAGTTTGATGTCAAGGAAGGGAAAACTGTCGTCTTTGTCTACCTCGAGAGTGAATTTGATGACTGGATCGACTCGATTTGCTTGTTTGAGGATTTCGGAAGGGTCTGCTGCTTCTGAGATGAACAACAAGATATCATCTACATACCTTTTTGTAGAGTGCGCACTGGTCAATTATACCTTTTAGGCTCGTTTTTTCCAGGTGATACATGTATACATCTGCCAGGAGGGGTGCGATGCAACTTCCCATAGCTACACCATTGATCTGGCGGTAGTATATCCCTTGAAATATAATTTGTACGTTTTTCGTACATGCTAATATGAGGTCTTTGATGTCATTGGTGTCTATGGGGAAATCAAAAAACTCATTTTTGATGAGATCACACAAGATCTTCGTTATCTTATCCAGTGATATATTTGTAAATAAGGATGAGGAGTCAAGCGTTCTTCCCATTCAGTTCATTTGCTAGTTTGAAGGAGTCCTTGATAGTGTTTGCGTTTATGATGCTTCGTATTGTTTGAAGTATTTTGCAGAGGAACTTGGTTGGTTTGCGTTGTGGAGCGTTGATCATTGACGTAATAGGCCGCATCGAGGGAGCTCCTGAGGCTGTCACGGCTTTATGAGTTTTTGGTTTGCCGTACAATCTTGCGGTGTTGGTTCCGAGGGGGTTTGCCTTTTGGATGTCTTCTGTGAGTTTTGATCTAATATCGGAATCAGCCACCGATGTTAAAACGTGTTTTCCATATTTTTCAGAATTGCATTAATTCTTGATTCGATGTTTGTTGAATCAACTTTCTGTTTGATGTCTTTTTTAAATTAAGATTGATCATTTATGATATAGATCATGGACTTCCTATAAGCGTCGGCTTCAGGTATAACAATTCCTGATCCTTTGTCGGGTGTGGCAAGTCATATGTATTTGTCTGATTGTAGTTTACTGAGTTCGTCTATGTGCTTTTTTGTGATGATTTGGCTGCCTTTGAATTCTATCTTGTATTGTTCTAGTCCGCTAACTATCTCAGCTTTCAGTCCTTGTCCATTGAATGCATGTGGGGCGGTGTCTTTCGTTAAGTCATTGTAGAAATTTTTGGTTCCAGCCTGAATGTCAATAATATCACGTTCACTTAGGTTTTTCATGACTACGTAGAATTTTGCTCCTAAGGATAGTAAATAATGTTTTTTTTATTCATAATTAGAAATATATATATATATAATTTATTTATTTTTATATATTTACTAATCGTACCAAACAAGAAATTGAAGTAAAACCTTGTCAAACTAGTTGCCTCTTACATAATCAAATGAAAACCCTGGATTTATAGAAAATGAAAGATTGTAAAGTGAATTAAACGAGCATTGGTTGCACGCGTGGTGATAAAATTACTTACATATGTCAGTATAAACTAAGAATTGTATAGTTTAGAATAGGCAATTCATCCAGTAAACCGGTTTCGTCCTTATGGGGAACTGACCGCGGCAAACTCTGGCAGGACATGAATAGTTATCAATATGGACGGAACCAGTCTATTGGATTAATTGGTTATTTTAAAATATATATATTTCTTATTTAATACTAACATATGCAAGTAATTAAAGGGTCAAGTATTTATATCAAGACCGCAAACTTGATTGTAATAATTGCGGTGAAGTTTAGTAGTCTCGAAATAAATGTCCATTATCCAATTTGTTATTAAAGTGTTTTATCTTCCTAATAAGATATATAAATATATATATATATATATATATATATATATATATATATATATATATATATATGAAATATAAGTTAACGGATTCTAACGTAATTATCTCCTCAAAGCATTGAAGATGCCCATATGAATAGTACAAATTAATTCCTGCAATATTAGAAAAGAAGATCGAAATAATGTTCATAATATATATACAAATATTGGCAAAAACGTTTATGTAGAGTAAATATAGCAGAACAGTTTCTCAACAAGTATCCTCCTATACTATTACACCCATGTATATGACGCACTTGATTCATTATTTAATAAAATAACACAAACAGTATATCCATATTATGCTATGATTTAACCAGGTGGTCAGTTTTGAGCATCTGTATCAACGTAAATTTGACTTGCCCATGGGGTCTGCGCTGTCTGGCGACTCTGGTACACTGATCGTGTACAGAAGAAGCAGTAGGACTAGTTATTTTTCACTTGACTTTTCATTTGTTTCAACTGTGCAAATCAGCAATCAAGCATATTATTTGCAGTTCGGAAATTTTATGTGGATTGGGAAGAGCGAAATCTGAGGAAAATTTTGTCCTTTATATGTGTTATGTAAAATAGTTTATTGTACATATAATTATAATTTAATGTTTCAGGATCATTTCATCTTCCTCATGTCCATCTTTATGTAAAACATTATTAATAATTTATAAAAACTCAGAGCTCATACTTTTAATTTGCATCGAAAAATATATATCTCTCTCTTCGTGAAACTAGGGGAGAAGCAAGAAAAAATAGCTGATATTCTTAAATTGAACTACAATTTCATTTTCAAAATAACTATGCTTGCATATTACGTTCATTGTTGTTTATATTATACTTGCAATCTTGGTGTAAACACCTGTCTTATTTGACACAAACATCTTTCAGAATAAACAATGCATTGTATAATGTAGAAACGGCAGTTAATCCAGTGGACCAGTTTTTCCTTACTTGGAACTCTTCACGTACCACATGGTCGCTTATATGTTGATTTAAAAATACGTAATAGATATGTTTTTTTTAAATGCATATATATATGGATATTTATGTGTTCAGGTAAAATTTGAGTATAAATAAATACAAATTTAAAGTTGATACATTTTATACTAAGGGCGAATTTAACTAGGGGCGTTTAACCAAAAGTAAAATAAGTGAACGCGAAGAAATACATATGCAGGCACCGATGGAATGCTTTCTATTAGGTGCTATCAGACACAAAACAACGGAGAACTACGCCAACTCTCTCTTTAAATCGGATCTCCGAAATGCATCTGACAATATGTTGACTCATTCAAATGCAATATACTTGTTACTTGAAGGCATCTTGCGTGACTAAATGAGCTAGAGCGAAACAGAAAAATCAGACTACTGATGTCAGACAAAGGAGACGGTATAGTCAAGCTAGTAACAAATTAGTTCACTTGAGAGCAGAAGGATAAACCAAAGACAGCATGAAAAGATAGTATAATCTCATGCACATTCGTTTTGTGCTTACTGGCGACTCGTGAGAAGGAGCCGGTATTACGCCCTTTAGCCATGTTGTATTTTGGTGAAGAATGTGGGACAATAGAACGATACAAACTCCTAGACGAATGTGTAAATCTGCGGTAGTAAAGCTAGCATCATATAACGTCTCGACAATGTGACTTCAACGTTAACTCACAATATATAATATATATACCGAGTCTGTAAAGGATACTAACACTATGGCTATTGTGTCCGTAACCGATACCAACATTATATTACCGAAAATGCCCATGGTACTAACAGTATGGTTTGTTAGTCGATACATGGTACCAACATGATGGATATCATTGTATGCTATAGTTCACCGAAATTGAAAATTTCAACTATTTCTGAACACCTGTTACTCCAGTAAATCCAAATGTTGGTATCGGTTACTGACATAAAAGCCATAGTTTTAGTATCCTTTACAGACTCCTTACATATATTATATATAGTGAGTTAACTTCGAAGTCGCATTGTCGTTACTTTATATGATGTTAGTTTCACTACTGCAAGTTTACGCATTCGTCTAGGAGATTGTACCGTTCTATCAAAAATATATAGTGGTTAAAGGGCGTAGTACCGGCTCCTACTGATGAGTCGCCAGTAAGCATGAAACGAATATGCACAAGATTTTAATTTCCATTCATGGTTTATCCTTCTGGTCACAAGTGAACTAATTTGTTACTAGGTTTGCTAATCCTAATACATACTTGAATATCTGCGATCATCAGTAATGGAAGCATTTATAGAACTCCACGACAAAAGGGATTTTCTTTTATTATGCATATTAACATACAATTTTTATTCCCAAGAGTCTTATACACTCAAATTGATGGCATAGGTAAGGTTAGCCTTTTCGAACCAATCTTAGCTAACATCATTTAGAATCATCTGGATTTAAAACATTTATCAACGGAGCTCATACTTACATACGCTATGTTGGCGATACTTTCATGATGGTTTGAAAGAATGAAGGTGAAAATGTGCTGCTTCATCACATAAAAAAGTCGAACTAGCAATCAAGTTTATACTAGAAAGAGGAACAAGTGGGATATCTATCATTTCGAGATGTTGAATTAAGAGAGAGGTTATGAAGATAAAATATTAAGGTTGTTTCATAATAAATCAGGCTGGACTGGGCATTATATCCATTATTACAATAATGTACCAAGGGCGTAAAAAAGGAACATCATAATAAATTTAGGCGCACGAATACAAAGGATTTTTTCACCGAAAAATATTGAATTAGAGCTAAACCTGCTTTGCGAAACGTTTAAAAATAATGGCTATCCCGACTGATTTATCGAATGTATTTTGAGGCAAATTAGTAATTACGAGACCAATTCGGAGGGGAAAAACCTCGCCGATTAACGCTAAGTGTTCCCTTTGGAGCTGATCCTCCAGCTGAGATTTGCAAAGGAAAGGCAATTCGAGCGACTAACTAACAGTTTCCGTCAATTCAGATGAGATGTTCAACACAATAAAACTAATGCCAAATAATGTAAAAGTCAGCCTATCTGTGACGTCAAAACCTTTGTCTGTATACAAATTTCAATGTACCTGCAACGCTCAGTACATTGGCAGATCAAAAAAGAGGCTTGAATCGAAAACAAATCAGCATCTCCCTGAAAAATTATTACATAGGGATGTAGCTGCTGCACATCGCATGGCGTTACGAAAAAGAAGCAATCTATATTGCGTAATGTCAAGACAGACATAGCTAAGAGGGGATTCGTTACGACAAATATACAATTATGATTGAATGAGAAAAAATATTAACGAATCCAGATTTATGGCTGTAGATACTGGTAGAAATAATATTTATTTATATATGTTATTCCACGGATTAAGGTTAGATTTTCTCATTCTTCAAAAAATGGTGCAATTAATAGCAATAAAAGAAAAAAATTATATATATATATATATATATATATATATCTGAGATCTGGTTATTTTTGTATTGATAGACAGAGAATTAACTAACTTTTGCATTGCTGGCTCTTACGTGTACGAATGTTATGTCGGCTTGGTAACAGCGCAGGATTTGCGGATAGCATTGTTGAATACGCATATTGTTTTGAAATTTCTGTCTGCGTATTCGCAGTTGCTTTTATCAATCCGATGTAATGTTTGTTGAGTCTGGTCGAGAGGTTGTTTAGTCTTGCCTGATACTAGTAATTTGTAGTTGGCTTTTGTTATTCGTAACCAGTCGATTAGAGTATCAAATTGATGAAAAGTTTCGATAATGTTCATTTATTTCGAGAATACTAAACTTCACTGTCCAATCTTTCATTTATATACACCAAGGAATTTCATTTTATTATGTGGCTGGCAACAAATCTGACTCAGTTTTACTTCAATTTATTTTTTGGGCTGATTAGTAGGTGTGTATGCGTAAGTCTGTTTGTGCGTGTGTCTGTATGCATATAAAAAGTCCTTTTCGCTGTATTAAATTTCGCTGCATTAAAAATTAATGTCTCAATTCTGGTCATTTTTGTATTGATGGATTGAGATTTAACCAAATTTTCTGTTTGTTGGCTGTTATGTAAACGATTGGGAAATAACATGCGTACACTTTTATAGCTAACAATGCGAAAAAGGTGAGTTAATTCTCAATCCTATATATATATATATATATATATATATATATATATATATATATATATATAATATATATCATGCATTTATAGATAATTAGAAAAGATGTAGGAAAAATTAAAGTTATTGCTTATGTGATTATCTATAACTGCATATAATATAGTGCGTAGACGTATATATGAATGGATATTTATATAGAAGATGTTGGAATAAATAAAATAATATGTAAATAATAAATGAATAAATATACTTGTTGCTGATATATTATGTAGACAAGGTGAATCTTATAAACACAACTTGTCCTTTTTTGTCCTTTTTATATATACTTGGATATGTATACGATTTGTACACAGATATTTAAATGGAAAATTAAATTTATACAGGATATGAGTATAAATAAATGTGTATTTGCTTGATATAGTATTCGATATTGTAGGTTACATATTTGGTCATTTCCAAACTGTAGTTTAGTGCTATATTATTTCTACTGTTCTCCAAACTCAAATTCACTCTCTATAACTTATTGCACAAATGATGCGATTAGGTAAACCGGAAATCGAGGAGTAATGCAAAATAATTAAATTGAAAATTATTTTGATACATTTACGTGTTGGGAAAAGTAATGTTTAAAATCCGAACACCACGGATAGGCTGGTATGTAAATCCATATGGTTTGCTTATATTTATTCTATAAATGTCAATTTATATTTGGATAGACATATTTGTGTACAGGTTGTTGTGTACGTGGATGTGGTGTCGTTATTTTCGTGTAAACATGTGAATATAAAGAATAAGTATCAATATCAGATATTGAGACAGACAAAAAAATGCCTTAGAAAGTATAATAGATATAAATGAGGATATCGCATTTGCCAAAGTTTGTATTTTCTGTGAGTATGTTGTCAACCCCGAAGATGGGATTTGAAATTAAATCCCGAAAATTTGCTAATAAATCGTTAAAGATTTCTTCGCGTACAATTTCAGAAAAAAACTAATTGTGGACGTATTCAGAGACGCAGAACAAGCGAAAACCTATCAATCAATGCCAAATAAAATCCGTGCACCTGAACACGTAAATGAATAAAGATTTTCCCGAATACGAGTGCTATCAATTGTCCCGCAAAATGCAATGTGCAGAATGAAATTCGACTATGGCAACGCTGCGCAAGGAAAATCAACATTTAAACATTACTTGAAACTAAATTAAAAAGTGAAAGTGACCAAAATGTTCTCTACAATCATTCTATAATCACAATCTTTATATTTATTTAAATTGTTACTTTACAGTGGTTTGCCAGGCTTTGTAAAAATAGTTCCAACTGCACAATAATGATTTTGGTTTGCCAAAATCAAAGTTATTAAGTCAAACTTTATCAAAAATCTATTTATAGACAAATAGCTATAATCGAAAGAATGAATTAATATTTTATAAAACTTAACTGAGTATCCTCTATTCTTCGTGATGGTTGTTAGAGAGATTTTTTATTCATACGTTTCTCTAATTGCCAGTTAATATAAATTAATTTTAGCATCACTAAATAAAATACCTTATATACATATAAATAGATTTGGGGCAAATTGAATTCAAAAATAAAATCAATTGTGTCAGTTGCAATGTTTCCCTCACACCTTAATTAGTATAAGTTAATTTTCAAATAAAATCGTATGTTCAACTAAATAAACGAACATTGGTTGCGCGGGTATTGATAACATTTTCTGTAATCAATGTTACGAACTTGATATAAACACCGAACCCCTTAAGTAAATAAATTAGTCAGTATAAACTTAGAATAATATAGTGTAGAAAAGGCAATTCATCCAGTAGACCGGTTTCGTCCTTATTGGAAACACATCACGAACTGGACAGAATCTGCTGCGGACAGGGCCCGAACGTGGGCACGTCTGCTTCGGAATCTGGTGCTCTAATCATTGAGCCACCCCGTCGCTTCCTACACAAAATTTTCAATCATATACTAAATCCTGTAACTCGGTTTTTTCTTCCTTTAGGTGGAGCTTATGTGGCATCCATTTAGACACAATGCTGCAACTAACCATCCCCAATCTATCATTATTGAACAGACAACTAGATTATATGGGGAAGTGGTATTGAAATATATATATATATATATATATATATATATATATATATATATATATATATATATATATATATATATTATAAGTGACGAAACTGGTCTACTGGATGATTTTTCTTTCTATACAATATAGAATTCTTAGTTTATACCTGACAAAATGGATCTACGTAAGGGGTCATGGGGTTATATCAAGTTCGCATCCTTGATTATATATTAAATGTTATCACCGCCCGCGCAACCAATGTACGTTTAATTATATAAATGTCATTTCAATACCACTTCCCCATATAGTCTGGTGTCTGACCAGTAATTACAGTTTTTGGATGTTTATTTGGAACGTTTGTACTAAATAGATGCCATATAAGCTCCACCAAAAGGAAAAAAAAAGACTATCTGAATTACATGAGTAATTATATGATTGAAAATTGGATGTAGTGAACGCCAAGGCGGTTTAGCGATTATAGCACCAGATTCTGAAACAGACGTGCCCAGGTTCGAGCCCTGTCCGTGGCAAATTCTGGCCAGTTCTTGATAAGTTCCCGATAAGGACAAAACCGGTATACCGTATTTATTGCCTTTTCGACTAAATAATTTGACTAAAAATTTATATTCCTTTTCTAATTAATACGGCATCAATGAAAGATATTGGCTTCATATTTGAAGGCATGAATTGATAAGCTTGGGCTTCGTGATGGCAAGAAACCTCGATTGGAGATCGTTAATGAATATTGAGTCAAACAATACTGATTTGAAACTTTAAATTGACAATTAAATCTAGTTATTTCCTAATGTTACACTTGTAATCAGCTATAATTTACACTTCTCAAATAATAGACCGTCAGACAAAATTGCGGTTAGTCTGTTTTGAAAGATTAATGCGCATGTGTAACGATGGTTCTTTTTCATATCGACATATCTTAAAAAGGCGGCTAGAATTGCTGATCATAAAATAATATCTATTTTGCCATTGTTGAAAAAATATTTCAATGCGAAATAAATATACTCAATAAATATTAGACATTGGTTTTACAACCAACATAAGCATCTTAAAATTGATTTCGTGAAACCATCTAACCGCAAACAGTGTGTCAAACATCATATTACCTAGCTTTTCAATTGTATAAAAGATATGCTTTGAAGTTATTTCGTTTTTTATGAAACGGGTTTGACCCTTCTATATGCAATTGTACTTTCTTTAAAGATACGCTAGTAAAGGTGAATTAAGGTTTTATTATATTTTTTTATATTTTTATATAAGCATTTCCTGATTAATTAAATAATAATTTAAATAACTATTTGCCAAGTAACATATAAATAGCTAAGATGTCGCCTAATTTTTAGAGGAAATCATTTTCTACTCATTATTAAAAGTAAACTGTAGTTATGAATAAAATTACTAATTGTGAAACAAAGTGTATTGAGAAACAGCGGACCTTAATGCCACGTGGTCCAAATTAAAACTGTGGCAAAAGTTTCGAGATGCAGTCTATAACATTCGTGTATAAAATCATGTCATTCCCATGGCGGCTTTAATCTTTGGCACATTATGAAATTAAGCCCTCTGGTTGGTCAAATAAAATCCTGATATACATAAGTAACGTTCTTCGTAATACCATGTTGGCCACGCGAAGTCTTCATGAAAAATGACGTAGCTAACGAAAATGAAGACTTTTTCAATAATTGATTGCGCGGGTGGTCTTAAAAATTCTTTAAATCAAGTTTGGGAGCTTGAAGTAAACACCAATCCCATTGTTTTCAATGCGGTTTGATCGTCGATAGTCAGTTTGCCGTCGTCCTCTGATGATGATCATGGAAGTTCGAAACGCATCAGTGCGTTGCGGCTAGCGGTATTTTTGTTATGTTGTTCGACGACTGGTTAAATACAATGGGATTGATGTTTACTTCAAGCTCGCAAACTTGATTTAAAGAATAAAATGGACTTTACTTAACCTAAAGAAGAGCCGTTAGTTGCTCGCAACTAAACTTCTTATATTAAGCATAGCGGATCGATATTCAGAATCTTCTCAAGCTTTCAATATAGTCCATTTTATCTGCGTTATTATGAATTTTGTGTCGCTACACGAAGCAGTGCTATTTTGAGAGAAATTGTGGGTCTTTTTGATGATGTTTGTGACAACACAAATTAGCTTATTACCGTATGAACCTGAATTATAAATTAAGCAATCAGAATTGTCCAGAGGCCCCGAAACACGATTTGGCGTGACTAACGGCAAACTGTGCGAGTGAAACAGCATGTGATGACAGCGAGTAGAGGCAGAGATTTAAAAAACAATCGAAAGCTAATGCAGATAAAATGTAAGTCAAAGTGTGTTTTTTAGTAAATTCATTGCGCTTATATAATCTATGAATTACGGTTAGTACGTAAATGGCTTTTATTCTGGTCAGATTTTACGAATCCTTATTGCACATTGCATATGAATTAAATTACCAATTGTTGGAGGTTCAATCTGATTCTTTACATTTACTAATTATTTTAGAATAATAATCAGAATACGATTTGTTTATTTGGAGGAATGTTTATGTTAGAGTTCTACACAGTATCGTGAACCTCTCAGGTGCAAATTCCGTACCCGTTGAAGTGTAAGAAATACCATGAATATCGTTTGTACTTGTAATGGTTCACTTCGCATGGCATTCCAGTTTCGTCGCTTGAACCCCTCCTACGAAATTATTCAAATTCCTTAACCTCTCCCTATTTCATATTTGCATCAATAAAAGACACTATTTTCCAAAGACAAACTAATTGGCAACAGGGAAGTTTGCGCGGCAGAACAACAGCACGAAAACAGAAAAAGAGAACGAACTGACTATAAAAACTCACGAAAGGCTTTAAAAAATCATGTTCTTGGTATAATTATCATATATTTATAATAATTTCCTCTATACAATGTCGTTATAACCAACCAGCGGAAAATTCAATCGTAAACACTTTCATTGTCAATAAATCTTTATATGGAAAGTTATTGATTTCCTCATATACACCTTCCTGGTTTAGAATGCGATTAAACTTAGTAGTAAACCTCTTTTGGAAAGTGATTTAACATTTTTGCTGTCAGTGTTTGTTCAACTGCAATAATGCAATTCGAATTGCGTATTATTCCTATGGCTTTCGTACCACTGGCATTCTTGTTGTCATAACACTTGAGTCATGTTCAAACCTCCGCTGATTTAACTTCTACTTATCTTCGTCTACCCCGTTAAATTGTGAAATAAATCGACCAAGTTTTTTAAATGTGCATCTTCATAGTCGTTCATTGTACAAATGAAGTAATGCAAATATTCTTTTGTCATTTTTAAATATGAATTTTCAGTTCTAAATTGACGAATTCTTGTCACTTAGACCTATCACTAGTGATCTCGGCTGGATTTTGATTAAATCGCTTCTCAAGGAAGGTCTACTTGCAGCAAATCTCTGCTCAACAAAGATTATTTATCACCACTAACACTTTAGTTAGACTTTGTATACAACTTATTTATCAGTAGAACTCCATGCCAAATTGCTACGTGGCAATCACTAGAAATGATTAATAGCTAATTGTACATTATTTTGCAATATTACGCTATGCGGTTGGGAACATATTTTGGTGTTTCTAAACTTGGCATTATTCGGATTATGTGGTTAGATAATAAAGAACATAATTTAACACTTGTTGGTTTATAACTCCCTGATTCAGAACCACAAGTTACTCTATCTGAGGATCAATTTGTGTATTAAATCTATTAAATGATTTTTAAAGGAGATTTACTCCCTAAATTTTCCCGTTCAATCCTTTATTCACTCGTATCATAAACGATTGCCATGCATAAGCTATAATAGATAAACAAATTTTGGACCATATTTTTCTTCCTTATCAAACCCAATTTTCATCCCATTCGTGCCTACCTCAGCTAGAAAATTGTGCATGTGAGCGCATACCGAATGTTATATTGATAAGTGTTGACTATGGCGAATTTCTTCAGACATTCACACAAACGTATCTCAGTAATTACCGGTAACCTCCCCGACCCTATTGAAGTGGTAACTTCAGAATTACGCGTATAATTCAATTCTTACTGCCATGGAACACACCGGGGCCTCAATGATCGTTAACTCCGCCTAGGTTCATACAAGTAACATGTATAACATTATGAGTTTTAATTTCTGAAATTCATGTGCTTTAATAGTTCATAAGGTTCATATCCAACAAATGTCCAAATGGACAAGAGATCCACGTGACCGTTCACATCTGTAGACCAACCCACAGACGAGTCAGTGGATCATTCTGCAAATCATGTAGTTACTCTTATCCTATAGATTAACGTTAAGCTCAAAGATTCTAGCTCTGTAACCATTGAAGTATAAGAAACAGCTTTTATAATTATTTCACTTTAAAAGGTTCATCGCAAATGACATTCCAATTTGGTCAATTAATATACGCCTAGTAAATATTTTTTTTGATTTGGAATAAAAAGGACCAAAAGGCGTGTTTAATGGATTGATTATATCCATGAAAGTTAAATTCGTAGCCAAAGCTGAACCTTTTATATATATATATATATATATATATATATGTGTGTGTGTGTAGGTAAGAACAAAACTACTCCATGGAATAACATTTATTAATAAATCTTATTTACTAGTATCTGCGCACATTGCCTTGATTCGTTAGTATATTCGTTCATCCTGTCCCACTGTACATTTGTCGTAACCAATCTCCTCTTCGTTGTGCTAGCCTCTGTTTTGCGCAATTTAGACCACTACTTTTGCGCAATTTAGACCACTCCTTTTGCGTAACGTCATTTGGTGTGTCATCGCTTTCATTGTAATTGCGTCCGTAATTGATGTATGTGTCGTATTTTGCGAAGCGTTGGCTATTTTTAAAGACACGTCAGTTATGTCTTTGTTCCAGTCGAATTTAATTTCTTTTTGAATTATTTTCTGCACGTATAAGCAGGGCTTCAGCTTATTAATTGTAATAATTTCAAAAGCCAGAAGCATTTTTTCTGTTTTTGCCTTGTACAGAACTGAAAATTTGTTACTACTAACAGCATGACCTGTGAGTTATACATGCTCGCAACTTTCTTATTTGTGTGCAGGAGTTGCATCCTTCTTTAATAGTTTTTTGAGAAATAAGAAGCGTTAAGAAATAATGGCTATGCGGACTGGTTCATCGAATACAACTTGAAGCAACGCAACAAAATCGAGACCAATTTGGATTATAACAAAACACCCCAGAGAGTAACGCTTAGTGTTCCCTTAGGAGGTGATCTTGCAGCTTAAATCTTCAAAAAAAAGAAATTCGAGCGACTAAAGCACAGTTTCCATCAATACAGATGAGAGTGGTGTTCAACACAACAAAACTGATGCGCACGAATGTGACGTCAAGACCTTTGTCTGTATACAAATTTCAATGTACCTGCAACGCTCAGTACATCGGCAGATCAAAAAGGAGGCTCGAAAACAGAATAAATCAGCATCTTCCTCAAAAACTATTAAAGAGGGGTGCAGCTCCTGCACAAAAATCAGCAATATGCGAGCATGTACTGCTCACAGTTAGTAGTAACAAACATTCATTTCTGTACAAGACAAAAACGGAAAAAAATGCTTCTGGCTTTTGAAGCTATTGCAATTAATAAGCTGAAGCCCTGCTTAAATGTGCAGAAAATAATTCAAAAAGAAATTAAATTGCACTGGAACAAAGACATTACTAACAGGTCTTCAAAAATAGCCTACGTTGTGCAAAATAAGACACACCCATCAATTACGGAGGCAATTTCAATGAAAGCGACGACACACCAAATGACTTTACGCAAAAGGAGTGGTCTAAATTGCGCAAAACAATGACTGACATAACGAAGAGGGAATTGGGTACGACAAATGTACAGTTGGCATTGGATGAACGAATATACTAACGAATCCTGTATAATGGCTGTAGATACTGGTAGAAATAAGATTTATTAATAAGTGTTATTCCATTAAGTACGTTGTTTTGTTCTCATATATATAAATATATATATATATATATATATATATATATATATATATATATATATATATATATATTGTATTACGTTTTTATTGCACGATTAATTAGTTTTTATACGAATTTAGTATTTCAATGGACAAATCTGCATTTAATTCATCATAGCATTGTTTCTTGTTTATCGATCTATTTATGAGGAATCGAATAATTGACAAGTTCAGTATAATCCATGCAACTCAACATTTTTGCTTTTTCTTTCGTATGCAATTGGTAGGTTACCTAAACCTTAATTTTCTTATTAGATGCAGAAAGCAATAAGATTTTCTAAGTTAAATTTCTTTCTTCATTAGGCTGGATGTCGGAAAATTATTTTGGATTGGTACGACCGTGTGTTCAATTTCACTAAAAAGTAGCCGGAGAATGCCGCTTTAAACCGATAGGGGCAATTCGTTGATACTGTGGCATAGAGTAAAATCTGTATGGCTCTGAATAAATTTATTATTAGGTTGTATTATTTAAGCAACACTACTGGTTTCTGCTGAGAATCAGTCCAATTTTGACGAAACCTTTGTGAAATAGATCGATTGCTTTCAACATGTTATGCAAGATATAAGTAATATCTACTGTGTATACATATAAATAAAACTGCCATCATTTTTCCGTATTGTTTTGTTTGTGAGCGATTAAAACGGTTAGGATTTCCATTAAAAGAATTCAATATCGGAAAAATTTTGGTTCTTGGTTTATAATATTAAAGACATTTAATGTTTTTTACTTCCAATCTGTTAAATTCAACGAATTATTCACAAAATAATTTAATGATGTGGTGTCACATTTTTAGGTGGTGAATAAAAAATTAATGTATCATTATTGCAGTACCAAAAAAGGTGGGACAGGTCGGTAAAAGAGAAATAATAATTTTAAAAAATTGTTTAAAATTTTAAAAATAAAATTGCATTCGAATGCTGCCGAGTTAGGTCTCGTAAAATTGTTGGAAATATTAAATGCTTGAGTAAAATAGAAATTTTTGAGTAAAGGACAATTTTTTACTACGCGTCAATTACAAATCGATTTATGCATTTCAAATCACCCACTTGGCAAGAATTAATTTCTAATTTTGTCAAATTAATGTATGTTCATAATATAACATGTGAGAACAATGGCTAATGCTAAGAGTAACACGTAGTATTTCTTTCAACTATTCTTATTAAAAGCTGATAAAGGACAGGTACATAGATTTAAACGACCGACGAAAATGAAGGAAATTATTTTTCACTCCAGGGTAGCATTAGTGGTTATTTTAATAAAATATATATGTGGGTTGAGGAATATATGAAAACAGATAATTTAGTTTTTTCATTTAATTTCATTTCATCTTTTACTATATCAACCCCTCCTGTTTTGTCATAATATAAATTGTGACATGCCTAACCGTGTTTGTTATATAAAAGCAATTAAAATTGAATTTATGCTAGGAAAAAGCTGAAATATCTACCATTGTGTCGAGAAGAGACAAACAATTTCTAATGAAATAGAAGCGTGAGATAGTATCGATTTCTAATTTTTTTCCAATGGATGAATAATATTTTACAATACAACAATTAGACATTTATTGCAAAAAAATATTTGTTTCGTTTAAAAGATTTTGAATTAAACATATTCCGCAAAAAACAATCAGCTCCACTCCAGCTAATAACAACACTAGCAGAACGAAGCTTAATGGAAGTTTTAATCTGGCCTTCAGTATTCTCCATGGTAACTAAATAAAATGAAATCAGAAGAGGCTCCATACTTATTAGTAACTGAGAGCCCCATAGATGCCTAGTCGTTTTCAGTCTTTGTAAATCCATTTGAATCTGATAAGCTAGACTTCTCATTCACATCTATTAAATTCATGCCCGCTATATCTTGAGCTAATTTGCTTGTGTCCTCAAACTTAAGATTAGCTTCCATGCTGATTGTACTTAAATATTAATTTGATAACTTAGTGTTAGGCAAACGGAATGTGAACTTCTTAAATTTTTAGGATTCAGCTGGTTATGTTAAAAAACAAACGGGGCTATTTAGAATAGATTTTCCTATGCAATATTGCTTCAATTTCAAAGTATCTTTTTCATCCTGTAAAAGTATTTATTGAGCATTATATTTTTAAGTGGTAACATATGGCATAATTCATTTATTTTGAAAGAAATTAAGTCATACACCATTTTAAAAAGAAAGGCTAACTTCAATATTTTGTAACATAGTTCATTTCGGTTACAAATCTGCACAGTATTATTTTGCTTGCAGGGTTTTGGTTGAATTTTAATATTTCAAAATGCTTCGTAGATTTTAAACTCATTTATGTTTTTTGATTATCTTCGTATCACACAAGCAATTAAGGCTACATATACCTGTAATGCCCTTTTACCAAAATGTGTAATTTTCGACGAGGACTAAGCATATGACTTTTAAATTTTATAATTAAATTGGCAATGAATGTTACCACTTTAAAATCTATTAAATTAACAGAAAAATGCTGATAGACAACGTTCAAAAATATTTTTACAAGTACTATTTTAAATCTAAATTCATAACCTTATGAAACTTGTCCCATTTTGCCATACCCCAAATTGGGGACTAGATTTTTGTTACGTTCGTCTTTATTATGTATAAAAGACGTATCCTATTAAATCAGGCTATAAATATACGGTAGTCTTTTCCATTTTTAAGAAGAATTTTTGGCATTAAACCTCTTTTTCTCCAAGCATTTTTAAATACTTCCTTAGGCGAAATAATATAAATCTAGTGCCTGGCAACTGTAGTATAGCCAATGAAGCCACAGAAGATATATTTTACATTGAGTGAGTATGTGGTTGTTGTTAAATTCAAAAGCCAAGTTTAAAACTCCTAATATATCATGTGTTTAGTATAAATATTTCAGGTCATTGCGCCGTAATTAATAGGTGTGTATGGTATATGGTCTAATTAATCTTAACATTTTTTCTAAACCTCAAGAAATCTGTGTTGTGCCTAAAGCATTCTGAGCTCCAGGTGTTTCGATCGTTAGAGATATATCAATTTCCTTCGGCGGCAGCCTTCGTATGCCCACTGTTCATCACACATTTTAAAACAAAAAACTAATAAGGCAAGTACGAAATTTTCTCTTGCCACAGAATTTTTAATTCTGACTGACATTTCACTAGATAAGTTGGTGTCAGGTTTGTGAGCATGCCATAGTTACTATGCGTACCGGCGAATACGCGTAAATTAAAAGAGATGAAGTCTCTCTGGTCTGTTTGCTCTAACATCGGTTCTAATTATAAATCTATTCGTAAGCATCAAGGAATCCAGGTATCGGATATTGCGAATATCGCCATATTGTTTGTTCTACTTTCAAAATTTAAATTGATGGCTTTCCTACTCTTGCATGTTTTCTGGAAAATTGGCTTGGTTACATCACTTATAATTAATTATTCTTTTGTAGCAGCGCATAAAATATTTGATTTAATTTTGTTCTATGCATAGTTTTGGTGGAATGTGTGTGTAAAATAGGTAAGTTTCTCGTTTACACGAATTGTTATTTATATGACGGTGTCGAATAGCCTTTTCTGTTGCTTATAATAAATCACTGCCTATAACTACCGGATGAGCCAATTTAAAACCGGCAAAACTTAAGGAGATTATATTCTAGTTGAGTTTAGTTAAGATAAGCTAATTTTCATAATAACATTTGAAACCTTTTAAAAATGTTTCGGTATACATGTGGCGGTGTAATAGCCTAGTTGTGTTTCCCTGTCTTTGCATTATTTGTATTGTAGTAATAATTTTTCTAATGTATTTTGTTCATTTACAAATTGGTTTGTAAGCCGAATTTGATTTTCGGAGATGATTTTATTCTGTTTTAAAATAAACTTTGTTACAATAAATATTATTTTCTGCACTGATATCCTGTATGTGTTTCGCAAATTTGTTCTCTGTTCAATGACGATTCTGCGGTTGCCCAGGTTTCTTTTAGCTAGACCAACAATTTATCGTTTTTATTAACATACCTGCATGTGTTTTTAATAAAAAAATGTTTACTCGATTTCTAGTCATTTTAAAATCTCCTTTTGGATTTGCGTTTGCATTAAATATTTCAAATATATTATTTGAATAATTTTTAAAATCAAACTCTTTAAATAGACACTTTTATTCTACAAGGATTATTGGAAAGAATACGACTGAGGATACCAGATCAGTAACCCTCCTTTACCCATACAATTCCAATATTCGACCTATTTATTTAGAATAGAATATCTTTATTTGGATTCAAACCACACATGTTCCATCAAATAGATAATAATAAAAATGGAAAATATACAATATAAAAAAGATATCACAGTGCATAAATATGAGCAATTATTCTATAGGTATTATGCACAGTATATCAACATCTGAAAATTCGGCTGTAATAATTATTACGATATAGGAAAAAGAACGCATTTGTACAATTACCAATTATATAAATAGCTATAGATTCATCATCGCACTAGGAAAAATTAAGGTATAATTCGAGTGTAGCACTATACAAAAAAACGATAATCATGACAAGCAATTGATTATAACAATTCAATTTTAATAATACACATCGTGGAAAAAATAAAAATCTAAAGAACGTATGTTGCTAATCACAATTACACTTGTATTTCATTCAACCACGAAAAAGTATTATCATAATCAAAATTAAAAAGATCAGCAGTATTGTAGATTTCTTCTAGTTTAGTACATAAAAATTTAAAAGAAATCTTAGATGGAGGCGTTTCTCTAAGCCCTTTGGCAATTGATTGTAAATTTTGTAAATTTTCCCACCAAAGGAGTAGAGATCGCCAAATGTACAGATCTAGTTCCAACTTCACGAATCTTTTTTATTGGATTCATATAGGCATCAGTCCTTGGTTCAAATGGAAAACTTTTTTGCAATAGCACATCCTCCAAAACCATAAATTTTGCAGTGAAATAGACTGTAATCTACTGGCGTATATAGTGCAGGAGATAGAGCTAATTTGTTTCACAACTATTCTATGTACAGCTTCTATCTTGTTGGATAAGCCCTTTTTAATGGATTCCAAGTAGCGGCAGCACATTCTAGTATTGGTCTAATCCAAATTATATACATTTTAAATTTTATATCGTTCGATATGATATTTCTATTTATTAGTGCCGATCTGATCTTTTCTCTGATTACTATCCTTTCAATATGTCAATCAGCAGAAGCTTTACATTGAATATTTATGCCTAAATCCTTAATTTCTTGCTGAATTTTGATTCAAAAACATCATTAATTACAGCATCATGAAAATAAACATTATTAAATTCAGTCCTATTACCTATTTTTAGAGCTCTCGTCTTTTTACTGTTTATTCTCAACCCTAGTGTTATCAAGTACCTACTTAGGTCATACAAATCTAGTGTCACATTATTTTTTGACTAGTCGATATTGTTTGGATCAATTGGAAAGATTATTTTTAAATCAATAACAAATTTGCAAATTCGACCGTTAAGGATCTTAGTTTCTAAATGTGCAAATACAATTTTAAATAAAATTGGCCCCAAACTTGATCCTTGTGGAATTCCATTTGTTATACATTTCGATTTTGATATCAAATAATTTACTTGAATACTCATTCTTCGATAATATAAAAGTATCTGAGTAACCTAAAAATAATTGGATCAATGTTCAATAAACTAATCGCCTTTAAAATAGCATCAAAAGAGATAGAGTCAAAACCATTTTAGATATCTATAAAAACGATTAATTTACCTAACTTTTTCTCATCAAATGTAATTGAATGTTTCCAAATAGAAAGCATATTAGTAATGGTCGATCTATCTTTCTTAAAGCCATGTTGGCTAATATCAAAACCAAGCAAGAACATACATTCTAAATTATCTACTATCATTCGTCCTATTATCTTCAAAAATGAAGGGGTAATAGAGATTAGTCTATAATCACTGGCGCACGTTGGCTTACTTACCTGTGGCAATGGTTTAGCTACTATCGTTAGAATATCGATTGGTAATTTCCCATTCTTCAAAATTCTATTTATAAAATTGCAGAGATTGGTTATCATAAATTATAATTCAACAACTATTTATTTTCTCAACGTAGACTGTGGTGCACACTTGGCTTGTTACATCGAGAAATGTTCAGTTTTTTTTTAATTTTCGCATGATTGAAATTTGCTAAACATCTAAAAGAAAACTAGAAAAAAAAACATTAGAAAGCATTTTATGGTTGTGCCTTCTAGAAATATTTAAGTTTTTAATAAAATTTATTTCCAGAAACAAATTATTCGGCTTTCATATTATTTTAACGCCATATGTCTTCCTTATAATATTTATAGAAAGAAAGTCAAAAGACGTCGGATGCACCTTATTGCCGTCATCAACGGGATATTTTATAAATCGATGTAACATCTTAGCCCACATATCTAACACTTTATAAGAAGTTGTAACTTGAAGTCTTTTTATAAACTTAAGTGTTCATTAATGTATAACCTAAATATTTGAATGGTTTCTAACAAAATAACACTATTTGTTCCATTCTATAAGTAGATACATTTTGACCATTCACAATTTGTGTTTTATGAGCTAGCAATAAGTCATACAAACTGCTTAGTGAAATTAATTTCACATAATCATTTTTCTTATAAAATTCTTAACTTATTTTAATCGGTTGTCTTTACGACCTCTGGCTGTCTTATTAAAAACGACTTTATTGTTAATTTTTTTTTACCGTTTAACTGTTGTCTCACGTTTCCACTTAAACTTTGGTTCCACATTTATTGTGTAATAGACAGCTCACCTTGTCGTATAATAACGGAATAATTACATTTACTATAATCAAGGTTGTGAACTTGATATAAACACCTGACCCATTGAGTATTTAAATTTTGTCTGTATAAACTTAGAATTATATTTTGTGGAAAAGACATTTCATCAGGTAGACTGGTTTGGTCCTTTTTGGAAACTCGCCACGTACTGGCCAGAAATTTTAGCGGACAGGGCTCGAACTTTGGCACGTCTTCTTCGGAATCTGGTGTTCTAACCTCTGAGCCATCCTGCCGTACACTACACTGCACACAATTTTCAGTTATATACTAACTAATGTGACTTGGTTAGTCTATTTTTACTTTAGGTGGAGCTCATATGGCATCCATTTAGACCCAAAGTTCCAGCTGACCATCCCCAATCTGTCATAACTGAACAGACACCACACAAGACGGAGAAGTGGTATTGAAATGAAAATTTATATAATTAAACGAACATTGGTTGCGCGGATGCTAACTGAATACTTACAAGTTTGAATTCTGAATTATATATCAATCTCTTATTATTTTACTAACGAAACGCATGGATATTATAATTACGAATTCGTGCTTTACTCTTCCGTCAATATCTAGTGATCATAAGAGCCACCGAAATAAACATGTTAGTTAGCGACAAAGCCATTGGTGTCAGAATATTTCGAAAAAAGTATTTTATATCTGGTAAGCATTTATTGGGAATATATATGACATTTGTAATGGCAGGAGTTTGATTACACATATGCTGCCAGTATGAGTTGAACATTGCATCATCTAGCAAATTTAATTCATTCAGTAGACTGTTTTCGCATTTATTTGTATCTCGCCACGTACTATTTGTAATTTGCCGCGGCTATATATATAATTTAATCAAATAGAAGTCTACGACAAATTTCAATAGAAATTTGCTTGCTAATAGTTACAAAATTTAGTAAACACCTTTTTCTAAACTTTTTGCAAAATTTTGTTAATTACAATATTATTTCTATATTCATAATAAGATGCATAAGAAGCATTGAACAAACAAAATTTGTGGCTTGAGAAAGAGCACGATTGTATAGGAATATCTATCTAATTTGAAACAAGTTAGGAGATTATAAAAAAATGATATAAATTAATGCATTATAAATTAAAAGTGTATTTTTAAAACTGTTGGACAACCATTGCCGACATTTACTTCAATGGAAACGGTAAATTTATATTAAATAATATAGAAACCCATTTATTATAGAAGATTTTGGATAGAATTATATCTTCTTGGTTATAATTTGGATTATTTGTAAATTTCAAGTACCCAGCCTGGATTAATTAAAGGACAGTCAGAAATAAGAAATACAAATTCCTGTGGAATAATGGCATTAAAATCAAAAAATATAATTTTTTTGTATTTCTTATTATGATAGATAATTTATTGGCCTTTTATTCAATATATTTTAGTGTTATTCAGATTACTGCTAGGCATTTTACAATTAATCAAGATAAAATTTTCAAATTAGAAAGTAGCTTTAATGATTAGTCAAAGTTTTAACATATTAGGGATAAATCAATCAAATTCTGTGATTGGCCTCATTCCGATAAACTAAAATGTATTGCTACTTTATTTGCTGAAAGTAACAATCTTGTAAGTCAATTAGTGATAATATATCAATCACTTATTTTAATTGGCTCCAAAAAAAATTAAGACATTTAACAGTTTAACCATTGAAATTGTGTATTTCTGTGAAAATTTTACAAACATTTTACGACAAATACGATAAAAAATGGGTATGACTAAAATGTAATAAATTGCATTACCAAAAATGCATAATAAGGGACACGGAAGCTATTAAATTCAATTAATATTTCAAACTTTTGGGAGGCACCCCACTAATTTTCGAACTGTAAAACATGACGAAACCTATTATTTTATATTAAAATCATTTTTTCAAAGAAAATAAAGTTAAACCTGAATTTAAAATTAACTTGATAATTTTTTGTAATGTGTAGCTCCTACACGTAACGCAGACAAGCATTGTCAACAAAGAATTGTACCAGTCTTAGTTTTATTTAGATATTGTTTGTTTAGCAGAACTAATATTTATACAATTTTTTATTAGTTGTTGAAAACTTAGTTAGAAATTTGTCAAATGGTTAGTCAAATTCTGCATAAATTGAAGGTAGAATCTTATGTGCATATTCGTTTCGTGCTTACAGTTGACACTTTATTAGTCTACCGCAAAACTCAAAGTATAATTAATGTGAGTTCGGAAATATCATAAACGTATAGCGCCTACTTTTATCACAAACAGAAGTATATTTATCTGGCCTTGATTATGGTCTGACAGACAAGTGTTCTAAGCAAGCTAGTCCATTAAGTTTGTTCTCAGGTTATCCACATCTAATGTTCACATACATTTAAATGGAATTTTTAAATTAATTAAGTACGTATCGCGTAGATTTAACATGACCAAAAATATGGGTTTCTGGTTTTCTTTTTGTCTCTCAGATAGGCAGTGCAAAAAAAGCTTCTCCAGATGAATTGATATCAAGTAATCAATGATCGCAGCCAAAATAATTTAATATGAATTCGGATACAAATAAAATACATAGCGTCAAAGTTTAACAAGTCCACGTTTTTATATCTGATTTGATTATGTCCCGCCAGACAAGCGTGATAAGAAAGCTAATAAACCAGCTTGGATCTAAAATAATCTTGTGCCAGGAACAAAATACCTTTAATTTGAAATGTAATATCATTAAGTACATAGCGCCTACGTTTTACACTACTATAAGTATATTTCTCTGGTTCAATTGTGGCCTGTCAAAAAAAGAGTTGTAGAGAAATTAGTAATCGCGTCTCAGACTAAAGTAGTCCATTGATTTACCAAAAGCATGTAATGTCAACACTGAAATATTTTAATTTGGTAGCGCCTAGTTTAAATTTTAAAAAAATAATAATTTCTCGTATTTAATTTTTGCTTACCAGAGCAGAGTCATGAACGTTTTCATCCACCATAGGTGGAATTAAACAGTGTAGCGCTGCTGCCAAAACACATTTAATACTAGTTCGAAAAATTATTAGATACCTAGCGCCTATGATCATCTAAATCAGAAGGATGTTTCACTGACTTGATTGTGACTTGCCAGAGATGTAATGGGAACCAGTTTGTTCACCAACCCTGTTCCAAATTAGTCCAGAGAAAAAACGTACATAGCTTTAGAATGTTTCCTAAGATAAACTTAATTCGAAGTGCCTAGATTTAAAATGAACGTAAACCTGCTTTTCCGGTTTGATCATGGCCAGTCAGAGAAGTGTTTTAAGTTAGTTTATTTTAAAATCCTTACTTTTATGTAGTCCACAGCTACAGCTTATGCACATTTAAAATGAATTCTTAAATACATAGAACATTTAGAGCCTTCCTTTAACACGACCAGAAATCTATTTCTTAGGTTTAATACATAATTTTCATTGATGAATTTCATATCAGCTTACCCTTCGGCCTTGACCTCATTTTGTACACCGCTGTAGCGCCTATATTTAACACGAAAAAAATATATATCGCTTTTTATTGAGTCGCTGTAAAAAACTCTTCCAGAGAGCATGTTCCCATGTTATCTGCCGCTGCAAATCAAATGCATTCAACAATAATTTGCAAATATCATGAAAAAATAGCACAAAACCTTAACACACTCGGAAATATTTCCCTTAGTTTATATAATTTAATAAATTGAAGCGTTTTAAACATGCTAGCCTATAAATAATTACTTTATTTGCTCAATCGATGACACTTAAATGCATTTATAATTAATTTTAAAAATCCCTAAATACGCAGCTCCTACATTTTACACGACCATGGGTATATTTCCTGGTGCTGATACTGGTCTGATACTGGAGTGTCTTAAACAAGATTGCCTACAAGCACTGGCCTCATGTGGTCTAACGATGCGGTCTAAACACATTTTATATTTTTTTGGCAACTTTCTAAATATGCAGCGCATAAATTTAACATGACCAGAAATATGAATCCTTGGTTTGATTCCCATCTGTTGTCAACAAGGTTTAATCAAGTTGGCCACCAGACTTGGTCGCAAATTGACTGGGTGCCCCGTTTCCAATATATGATCGGAAATAGCTGATTTTCCTGACGGTACCAAGTTTTTTAAATGAATTTCTGCACTAGCAGAAAAATATGCCTCTGGTTTGATACAGGTCTGTCATTGAAACGTTATAAACAAGTTAACTCACCAACATGGTCTGCAAGTTTCCTGTCGCTAAAGCATAAATGCATTTAATTTGAATTAGAAAAATTCTTGAATTTGTAATGCCTACATTTAAAACGACCAGAAATTTGTCTTATTGTTTGATACTGGTGGGTCAGTGATGCGTTTTTAACGACAAGCCCGACAGAATTGACCTCAAATAGTCTATCGCTGTAGGTTAAATGTATTTAATATGAATATTTACAATTCGTAACTACGCGTCGCGTACATTTATAACAACTATAAATAAATCTCAACAGGATGATACTAGGTTGAAATTGAAACGTTGGAAACAAAAATGACCAAAAGCTTTCGTCTCACGAGTTCCACTGCAGCACCTGAAGCTCCTTGAATTTTAATGTGTGAAATTCCAAACTACGTAACGACTATATTACAGTTAAATACTGTTTGTTGCGAAGAACTAATATATATGCAAGTATGTATGGGGTGTTGCGACCACAATGCCAGAGTGTATGTATTTACTTGAGTAACAGGTGTTCATAAATTGTTGTAATTCTCAATTTCGATATCCATCAGGTTGGTATCATGTACCGACTCGGTAAACCATAGTGTTAGTACTATGTTCCTTTTCGGTACAATAATGTTGGTATCGGTTACTAACACAATAGCCATAGTGTTAGTATCCTTTACAGACTCCGTATATATATTATATTGTGTGAGTTAGCGTTGAAGTCACATTGTCGTTGACTTTAGATTATGTTAGCTTCACTATTACAGGTTTACACATTCGTCTAGGAGATTGTACCGTCCTATTATTCCACATTCTTCTACCAAATATATAGTGGTTAAAGGGCGTAATACCGGCTCCAACTGATGAGTCGCCAGTAAGCACGAAACGAATGTGCATGAGATTATACTTTCCGTTCATGTTACCTTTGGTTTATCCTTCGGGTCACAACTGACCTAATACATACTTACGTAACGACTACACTAAACAGGATAAGCAACATATATCTATAATTTGATACTGGTCTGACATTGAAGCGTTCCACAATTTCTAAATGAACAGCCATAGCTTAATGTGTTCTTCTGCTTGACCTTAACGCCTTTAATATAAATATGAAACTTTTATAAATACGTTGCGGCTACATTTTACACGACTAGCAGTATGCGTGTCAAGTCTTCTACTGTTCTAATATTGAAGATATTTAAAAATTCAAGCCCACCAGTCTTGGACTTCTGGCCTCTACCGCGGCACCTTCAACGTATTTAAAATAAATTTGACAAATACATTAATACGAAGCGACTACATTTCATGCTACCTGAAATTTATATATCTTGTTTAAAATTTGTCTCACATAGAATTGTCTTAAACAGATTAGCCCACGGGCCTTAGTCTCATTTTTTCTACTACAGCAGCTTAAATGCATTTCATATTAACTTCAAAATTATTAAATACATGGCGCTTAAATGTATCATAATCATACATATATACCACTGTATAGATACTCGTTAGTTATTGAAGCACTAAACGTTCCAGTGTCCCAGATTTGGCCTCATTAACTTTACTGGTGCAGCTCAAATATATTGGAGAGGAATTTGAAAATTTCCTGATTATGTAACGCATATATTTAACACGAATAGAACTATATCCCTCTGAATCGATGCTGGTCCACAATTCAAGCTACGAAAAGCAAGCTAGCCCACCATATCTGACCGAAGGTATTTCTCTCCGGATTGATCGTGGTTTATCATTGAGGCTTTGCAAACAAACTGGTCCACCAGGCTTGTTTTCATTCTGAAAAGTTTATTTGAAATGCACAGTGATGTCCTTTGTTTTTTTTAATTTCGTCGCCATTTTTGTGTGCGGGACATTTGATAGCACACGTAGGTCGTTTGTTTACATGTACTTCTTATATATACATGGATATGTATATGGTTTGGACACAGGTATTTAAAGGACAAAAAAACTATACAGGATTAATGTATAAATGTGTATTTGGTTGAAATACGATTCGTTAGTTTAAGCTACGTATTCGGTCTTGTCCAAACGAAAAGGATAATACTATGTTATTTAAACAGTTTTATTAACCTCTCTCTTTCTATAAACTATTGCACACAGGGTGGGATTAGGTAAACAGGGAATTTGAGTATTACTGCAATATGATTAAAATTTTAAAAATTTGATGCTTCTTCGGTTTCGGAACAGCAATTAAAAAATGGATAGGCATGTATGTCAATCTATAGGGTTTGTTCATTTTTATTCCCTATATGTCACTTCAGTAGAGAACACATAATAGTATATAAATTTGTGTGGGTGTGGGGGGGTGACATGTAAAAAATTGTTGTTTTTATTTGAGTATAAGATAATAGGTATAAGGACCGGATATTAGGGCAGACATTTAAAAATATTTTAGGAATAAAATTAATATAAATAGATCTGTTTTGAATGAGGATACCAAAATTGCCAAAAGTTGTTTTTTTAATGTGCGTATGGTGTGAACCCAGTAGATTGGACTGGAAATGAAGTCGCGAAAATTCGGAAAAAAGAGTAGAATATCTTGTTGAAACGTCATTTTTAGACATGCAGCTGATAGAGGACTTCAAATTGAAGGGACAAGAGGGTCACCATCAATCAAAGCCAAAACTCGGTGCACCTGTAAATGTAAAGGTTTCAACATTTTATCGACCTGCGAGTGCTATCAATAGTTTTCATGCTGTCAACCACAGCAGTTTAAATTTGTTTAAAAAGAATTTAGCAATTTCATAAATATGTAACTCCTAAATTTAGCAGTACTATAAGTGCATCTCTTTGGTTTGATACTTGTCTGTCATAGAAGTGATTTCAAAACGATAGCTCGCCAGCTTTGGCCTAATTTCATTTACCATAGTAGCCTGAATGGTTTTAATAAAAAGCAAATTCTGAATAATCGGTTTACGAAGCACCTGGCCGAAACACTCAAAGGTGTCATCAGCGTGATAACTCAATCGAATGGTAACAATTCACACAACACAACAAAAGTTTACTCGTTTCCAGGCAAGCCAGAAAGCCCATTAGAACCGCTTCATTAAACATTCCGTCGCATTGCCAAAAACGGAAGAAAAAAAGTTGCGCAAACAGCATCACTACAAACGTTGACAATAATAGAAATAAAACAAAAAACACACGCATTGAGCGATTAAAAATTTAATCCACACACACACACACACTGCGTTATTACCAAGGGATAAAATGCAGTTGAAAAACAAGGCAAAACGAAAGGCAACATATGAGGGAAAACGTTTGTGCATGTGAACACTTGGTCAAGACCAAATCCATCAATACAATAATGACTAGTTCTAAGACATCCCTCTGAAAGTCCATGTCAAAGATCCCGACACGGCTATCGACAACCACACAGATAAGTACGCATATGCATATAATAATCACTGCGCAATAAACTGCAAACAAAAAATGGAAGTAAATCTGAAAAACAAATTAGATGCCACCCGCTTAATCAAATGGATAGTAAAGATTTTAAAGTACTGCTGAGTTTTCTTGAAATATAACGATCATTATCTACTTTGTCATTAATTTTGGTTTCTTTTGGTAATAAAAAATATACCTAGTGCACCAACCCTCATCTCATGTGAAATACTGCTGAAGCTGAAGTAAATTTATGTTGAATTACGATAAATCGGATATACTGGGACGTGTACTTTTGCAATGACCAAAAAACATATTTAACTGGATTTCTTGTATTCTGCTTGCGAATCGATGTAAAAATTATTTCCAGCATCTCTTGCCCAGTTGATCTTTCGTTATTGCGAAATACTTTAAATATGAATTCAAAAAATTCTTAAGAAAGATGTGCTTAAGATTAACACAACTAGTGACACATATATCTTTTTAGAATTCTGTCTGTCATAGAATGTTTGCAAACATCCAGGAGCACCAAGAAAGCTACCAGAGCTACCGCCAAAGCTAAAGTAAATTTAATATGAATTTAAATAACTCTCAAATGCGCAGTGATTACATCTATCACTCCAAGAAATATACGACTAGCAAGATTGCCGATTATCTGTTAATCGAGGTAATCAAGTTATTCCACCAGGTTTGGGCTCATGAATTCTTCTGCTAATTATCAAAGCATAAAGTAGTAATTCAAATATCTCTGAAGTGAGAAGCACCTATGTGCAGCACAACCAGAAATATATCTTTTTATTTAAACACCAATGTAAACACCAATGCTAGGGTATTTAACCAGTATTGTTTGGGTTATATTTGTGCATATACGCTGTCAGTCCAATTACACGCAATTTAACAGATCAATAATACTGCATGCTGACCCATTCTTCAAGACTGCCATTTAACACACGCAAACGGATTTCCTCGTAATCTCATCTTTCATGCGCTAGCTAATCATTAATCGTCATTATCCTATTTAAAATCAAACATAACAGCAGCGGAATTTACACGTCAAAAACTGAGTTCTAAAAACAGATTTGTTACGATGTATATTCAGTTCGGGCTAAGTTAGTTAACAGAAAACTTGAGCACCAATCGTAGATTTTTGTGTTTTTGTAAATTTATTATTTTCGAAAAAAAATTTATGATTGAGACAGAACCAATTTTCAGGTAAGCGTACCATTTATACTTCTAGAATTTAAAGTCCTAATTATTTTTCATACTGTATTTCTTTTAGAAACAAGTAATTCCATTGTTAATCTATTGTTATTTAACAACAATTGTTTGCGCGGGTGGTGGTAACAATTCTTTAAATCAAGTTTGCGAGCTTGAAGTAAACACCAATCCCATTGTATTTAACCAGTCATCTGGAGGTAGTTCTGTTATGTTGTTCGACAACTGGTTAAATACAATGGTATTGGTGTTTACGTCAGGCTCGCAAACTTGATTTAAAGGATCTAATGTTATGTTATAAATGAAATGTCGTTAAAAAAATAACAATAATGCACACATAATTTTAACGCCTTATGTAAGCTTTCTAAAAATGTTACTTAAATTACATGACAAAATTTCTTTATTAGGCATTGCGAGTGTTATTTTACCATGTACTTAGTTACTAATATTGTGTATTTAATGCTCGTGTGAATTTTAAGTACTTAAATTCGTGTGCAGATTTTCTGTCTAAACTTTTTAGCTCTTAAATGTCGATATGTCAAGATTAACAACCAGTACAATAAGCAGGGATGAAGCATTCGATGCGGCAGTCAAGAGGTTATACACTCTGTTAGGTAGTATAAAAAAACAGATTACCAAAAATAATTCAGAACCATAGAATAAGTGAAACCTGCATGCCATTTCCTAGCGCACATCGCCCTTGTCATTCATCACATCGACCGTACGGTGTCCTGCCATCATAACATCTTACGCAGCATCTCGGTCTTCCATCACATCGTTAACAAAATAACATACACATATCAGCATCCATAACACCTGCCAGTCATCCAATGATGGATAGGTGTCCTCCAGAGTCTAGTCCTACTACATGATGCATAAATCGTAGTATATATGGAGACAGAACAATAAATTTAATTAAATTTGTCAAAAATGGAAGGTTTGTTGATTATCTCGTTAGCTCACAGGCAGTTTACTAGAAAATGAAGTTCAAAATCACAGGAAGAAACAAGCAGTTTAAGTGTGGCCAGCGTGTTTTACTTCTTTTCTTTAAAACAAGTTTGCGAGTTTGAAGTAAACACCAATCCCGTTGTATTTAACCAGTCGTCGAACAACATAACAAAACTACAGCCAGTTGCACGAACTGACGCGTTTCGACCTTCCTTGATCATCATCGGAAAACGACGGCAAACTGATCCTCTCTAGGCAGTTTGCCGCCGTATTCTGTTGATGATCATGGAAGGTCGAAACGCGTCATTTCCTGCAATTTGTGGTAGTTTTGTTATGTTGTTCGACGAAATGTTAAATTCAATAGGATCGGTTATTACTTCAGACTCGCTAACCTGATTTGAATAATTGTTACCACCACTCGCCCATTCAATTAATATTTAATTGTATTGCCCATATATATTTATATGTGGCGAAAGCTGCAAACAGTTAATGTTCGTGACTGCATAGAAATGGTGCGGCCGACATATCCAGTCATGTACAATGTATGCGTGACTATTAGACGTGAGAGCTGCATATCTAATTTTGCTTTCCATATATATGCAATGCGGTTTGATCCTCACAAGTCAGACTGACGTCCAACTCTGATGATGATAATGGAAGGTCGAAACGCGGGAGTGTGTTGCGACTGGCGGTAGTTTTGTTATGTTGTTGGATGACTAGTTAAATCTCAGAAACACATTTGACCTATGTTTTGTAATCATGTAGACGTTATTTTTCGGAATTGCCATATTACCTAATGTTTCTGGATTTTTGGAGAGGTATGGACGGATAATTGACAAATGAATAAAGTACTTTTTGACGATTATTCAGTTTGTTCACTCAAGGGCTATGACTCGTTTGAATCCGCTCATCCACGAGTGCGTAAAATCGTCTACAGTCTACCAAAAATTATTATCATTAAAATACAAAATTGCAGCGGTACAACTAGACTGACTAAGAGGCAACCATTGCAATTAGAGGTCCACTAGTGTTTGCCAGATCTCATACTTCAGACCAGAAGAAGCTGCTGACAGATTCTTGAGAATGGTAGAAGTCTTTTAGTGCTTTCTCCAATTTGTCTTTTACATTGATGATAAATAGCATCATGTACCTAAACGACGGCAAGTTTATTGTTCTAACTACTTTGTCTATTTTAGGCATGTCGTACATACCTTTTGTAGATACCTGCTTTGCAATCAATGTATACATCCACACATAATTTATTTCTTAATTACAATTATAATTGCGTAATAATGGCTGAACTAAAAATTAAAATTGAGCGTAAGTGCCGTGGGACGCCATTACCACGTCGAGAAAACTATCATTACATTTCACTCAAATGCAAACATGTCGAGGATTTTATTTGTGGTGCATCAAAAATTAAAAATGAAGAAGATTTTAGGCTCGGACCAAAATTTTGTATATTGCCGAACGCTAAGAACCAGACGAAAGATATAAAATCAAAGACAGCACTTGAATTATATTTGAAGATGTTGCATCAGGAATTGCAATAGACAATGAGTTTTGTTCAATTTTTAAATTTGAACTACGTTTAGCCGATGAGCAATTTGAAGTGAGACACAGGCCATTCAATCTTATAAAATGGAGCAATGTAGAAATATTTAAAGAATTGCGAAACAACAACATAATTTGATTAGTGAAGTCAAAACAATGTTTAACTATCATTCTTATTAATTAAATAAGCATAAATCTTGTTGACAAATAGAAATTTAAACCATACCAATTAAATAAAGACAAATTGGTATCTAGTGATGTTTTCTTATTTTGTGCATCCGAAAATGCGTGTGGTGTGTTTCAGTAAAATTTTAAGGAAATCGGTAACGTCATTCGTCACCTCAAACAAACAAATCCAGTGTACACACCCGCAAGCCAGATCTACGACATGCCGCAAGTAGACTAACTAGTTGTAACGAACAACTTTCCACCATTATTATTCATAATGTCAATGACAAACATTTCACGACATAAACGGATGAAAGTGCTAAAAATAATTTTACAACATTTACAAATTAACATGTCGAACAATTGTTTTCGAGATACTTTTGATTTTCAAATCCCTCCTCTGATCCTTTTTACGCCAAGAGATTACAGTTTGTATCATTGCAAACGCAATGGTTTTGGAGGATGTGCTATTGCATAAAAGTATTCCACTTGAATCAGTGGACTGGTGCCTAAATGAATTCAATTAGAAAGGCTCATGAAAATTTACAAACTTTACAATCAAGTTTTAAAAGAAACATGTTGCGCGACAAGGGGCTTAGAGAAACACCTCCATCTAAGATGTCTTTTAAATTTTTATGTACTGAACTAGAAAAAAAAATTATCCTATTGATATTTTTAATTTTTATTTTGATAATACTTTCTCGTGGTTGAATAAATGAAAAGGATAATTGTAATCAGCAATATACCTTCTTGAAATTTTTATTTCTACTATCTGTATTATTATTGTGGATATATTTATTCAAGCTGCCTCACGTCTGTTCCAGATTCATCCACATTGACATAATTGATCTTATTATGTGCGAGGCCATAATTGATCGGTATACAACATGGCCCGAAATAACACCTCGAACTTAAAAAGATGCAAAGGCATTCACCAACGCGTTAATGCTACTGCATGTGGCAAGATTTGTTGTACCAAATGTAGTAGTTACTGATCAATGCGCTAATTTCATGTCGTGTATTTTTCAAGAAAATTTATAATTCATGGGAGTCGATATGCAAATAATAACAGCATTCAATCTTAAATGCAACGGTCATGTGGAACGCGTACATTTACATATCGTGAACAATCTGATTGATTTACCTTACACGCATTATTGTTACGGGGTATTCCTTTTAGTTATCGTAACAGTATTAAGGTAATAGTTGCACGAATAACAATTTGACAAAATCCGCATCTGCCTGCAGATCTTTTTTTCGGTTTTGTGGCTATTAAAGAATCACCAGTGGCGACAGTTACGCGGCAACTAAAGTGAGATATAAACACTATACAATTCTCAGTTTATACTGACATATGCAAATAATTAATGGGCCAGGTGTTTATATCAAGACCACAAACTTGATTATAATAATTGTTATCACTGCTCGCGCAACCAATGTTCGTTTTATTATATAAATGTTCATTGCAATACCACTTCCCCATGTAGTGAGATGTCTCTTAAGTAATGACAGATTTTGGAAGGTTAGTTGAAAGTTTGTGTCTTAATGGATGCTATATGAGCTCCATTCAAAGGAAAAATAGACTAACCAAGTTACATTAGTTAGTATATAACTGAAAATTGTGTGCAGTGTAGTTGAGGCAGGGTGGCTCAGTGGTTAGAGCACCAGATTCTGAAGCAAACGTGCCCAGGTTCGAGCCCTGTCCGCGGAAAATTCTGGCTAGTACATGATGAGTTGCCAATAAGGACGAAACCGGTCTACTGGATGAATTGCCTTTTCTACATTATACAATTCTTAATTTATACTGACAAATGTAAGTAATTAATGGGCCAGGTGTTTATATCAAGACCGCAACCTTGATTATATTAATCGAACAGTGTATGTCTGAAATCTAAAAAAGAGCTTCAATTGCCGGTTAAATTTTCGAAACTAATAGACACGTTTAAGCAAGCTTATGTCCGAATTGATGCCGTTCCCTCTTCGGTGAAGCCAAAGTGCACTGATAATTACGCAAAACACCATTTTTTGATTGACTAAAAGAGTCAAAAACTGTTATTTATTGGTCGTTTGAAGCCTGTATGTGAGTTCCATATTCGGACATTGATTATAACAAGAAATAATAACGATCAAGTTGAAGCGTTTTTATAATGTAAAAAGTCAATTTGTTCGACATTACATTAAAAGCAAAGTCGTACGATAGGAACTACTTTAGAGATTATTCAAGAAACGGTAAATAAGCTAGTCCACGAGTTTCATTTAAACTTGACGTAGGCGAATACATATTCTTCGGCGAGTGATTTAGCACCGCCCAATGATATACACATTTTTTTTATATTGGCTCTTCTTAAGGCAATTTTTATTTCTGCATTTAAATAACTGTATTTTTCGTTTGACAATCAAGTTTGTAATTGCTCATTGTATTATGTTAAGAGTAATGGTTTATTTGGATTTTCATGCGGATTTTCTATAACCGTCTTTCTGTTTGTTTTAGTTGTTCACTTTTTCTAGATTCATGTACACGCGCATATGCAATTTTTTAAATATTCACGGTTTTAATTGCTTACATACTGTGCTAGCCGAACCACACGCACTTTAACAGACTAATATTTCTGTATGCCGACTCATGCTTCTTGATCGCTATTTATCAAATTCACATGAAAGGCTTTCCTTGTAATATCATCTTATACACGCTAGCTGAGCATAAAATGCTTCTTAGCCACTTATTGATTTTATGAAGAAAGTGAATTGACGATTAAAATAGCTAATTCATTATCTAAAATCTTCGTCTTTTTATATTTAGAATCAAGAATAGCACCATTTGCATTGCCGATTATCAACTGTGCTTTCAAATAAATAAATGTAATATTTTTGGTCAGTACGGCATAAAAGAGCTAGTTACATAAATACTATAAATTCAAAAGATTATTGATTATGCGGCACTTTTACATAACACAAGCATAAATAAATGTGTATGGTTTGACGAGCAAATCATCCAAAATACAATTCATATTTATTTAAAATATTTTCCAATATGTAAACAGACTAGTCAACAAGTCCTTACGTCAGGTGTTCCTCCGCTAGAGGAAAAATATATTTAATACAAATTCAAATGATCCTTAAATTCCTATTGATTATTTTCAGAACGACCAGCATTTCAATTGTATCGTTTCATTCTTGTCTATCAGAGAAACTTTGAAAATAACTGGTCCTAAATATCTTATCTCATGAGTTCTACCGCTACAGCAAAATGAATTTCAATAAATATTCAATACCTTGCGATTTCTGTCAACACAAACAGAAAAAAAAATTTGTCTCTTATTACTGAAATGAAGGTTGTGTTCGTGAATATATTAATTGTTATCACCACCCGCGCATCCATTGTTCGTTTAATCAGTCTCAAATGAAAAAATATTTTTGCGTAACTGTATTAGTCGAAACTCTTTGATCGGCGTTTCGACTAACGCAGTTATTATTCCAGTAGATTTTTTTCGCGAATAAAATATTTCGGTTGCCACTATCGGCAGTCTTCTTCAGTTGTTCCATCCTCACCAGTTTTACAAAAGAAACTAATGAAGCAAGCGTGATGTATTATTTATACTTCGGACAGACATTTCACTAGATAGTGGCGTATTCCATTTTTGTGGGCATTTTGGTAGCTGTTATATTCATCTAACTAAGCGAGACTAGAGAAGCTGAATAAAAATTTAGCATTTGCATGCGTTAGACTATTTGTTTTATACACTCCATGTAAAATGACGTAACTGAGATTGCCCTCACATTTTCAGGTATGGGAAGACCAAGAATTCAGAAACACTCCTCATAAACATATGCCATTATGAGGGAAAATGTTAGAAATCAGAATGGCCAATTCACGTGTTAAATTTCAATTAAAAAAATTCATACTGGACTCAGAATAGGCTTATTAATAACAGTTATTGTCATATCATTAAATCATCAACAGTTACGCCAATTTACATGGTGTGTATAAAACAAATTATCAAACACATTCAACTGGTAAATTCTTATTCGGCCATTCTAGTCTTACCAAATTAAATGAACATAACAGTTAGGGAAATTCACACACACACACACACATCTGACACGCCACTATATAGTGAAATATCAGTCCAAAGTATAAATAATAGAGCCAGAGAAAATATTAGGCATGCTTCATTAGTTTGTTTTGTAATATTTTTGAGGATGGTTCAACTGAAGAGGCTGCATATAAAGGCAGTCGAAATATTTTGTTCTTGAAGGAAAACTACTGGAATAATAACGGCGTTAATCAAAATGCAGATCCGGTGAAAACGTTTCTCACGTTTGATTGTTTAGCCCATCTGAAAATAGCAGTAACCAAGCTTTTCTTCAGGCTGTGGTCACATATAATTTAGCACTAAAACTGAAATATATTTAATACAGATTCGAAAATTTCATGAGAAATTGGCGCATGCATTTTGAACAAACAGAAATATATTTATTCGATTTGACTTTGATCTATCGTAAAACAGAAGTAAGCATGCTAGTCCACCAGCCTTGATCTCATCTGCCCTACCGATACTGCGCCCATATTTACCACAATCAGAAAAATGCATGTATAATGTTTTTGATTTTTATTTTAAGCTTGCAAAACCGAATTGAATAATTCATATAACGACGTGTGCAAATAATGGAAGTTTATTTATATAAAATTTCAATTCAATTCCACGTTCCCTGGTAGTGTGCTTTCTATTTTAAAATGATAACTTTTTTAGTGGCCATATTAACCTTCACGTCTAAAGAGACGCCACATATGCTCCACCAAGAAAAAATATTTAAAACGTTAAAGAAAATTGTTTGTAGCGTGCGGCAGGGTGGCTCAGTGGTTAAATCAACAGACCTCAAAGCAGACGTGCTTAGGTTCGAGCCATGTCTGCAGCAACATCTGCATAGTGCGTGAAGAGTTCTCAAGAAAGACGAAACCGGTCTGATATATGAATCGCATTGTATACATTAGACTATGTTAAGTTTATACTGACAAATGTATTTAAATAATAGGATTGGTTTTTCTATCAAGAACGAAACCTTAATTATTATCACCGCCCGCGCAACAACTGTTCGTTTATTTATAGAAATATATGCCTATGGTTTCATTGTGCTACTTCATAGAAGACAAGTTAACAGTGTAGTCAACTGTACAGTACACTTAATTGCACATATATATGTGATGTGATATCTTTTTATATTGTACATTTTCTAATTTTATTATTTAATGGAACATGTGTGGTTTGAATCCAAATAAAGATATTCTATTCTATTCTAAAAAAAAAGATTTAATGTCTCAAATATACCACGGGTTCAGATTAAAAATATAACTTAAAGTGACTCATCATATTAATATTTACGTGACGCCTCCAAATAACAAATGTATACGCATCATATGGTCTACCGCAACAGTCAAAATAAATTTAAAATGATTTCGACAAATTTATAGAGACATGACACTTATGAATAGGAAGATCAGAAATTTATTTTATAGGCTTTATTTTGAGTTAAATAATAATTAATTCCGCGGGTGGTGGTAACAATTCTTTATATCATGTTTGTGAGCTTGAAGTAAACACCAATCCCATTGTATTTAACCAGTCGTCAAACAACATAACAAAACTACCACCAATCGCAACGCACTGACGCGCTTCAGCCTTCCATGATCATCATCAGAGTACGACGGAAAACTGACTATCGAGGATCAAACCGCATTGAATATATATGGAAATCAAATTTAGATATGCGGCTCTCACCTCTCGTAGTCTTGCAAACATTGAACTTGATTGCAAATATCGGCTGAACAATTTCTGTGCAGTCACGAAAATAAGCTGTTTGTAGCTTTCGCCACATATACATATATAGGCAATACAACTTAACAATAATTGATTGCTCGGGTGGTGGTAACAATTCTTTAAATCAATCAATCAATTATTGTTAAATTGTGTTGCCTATATATGTATATGTGGCGAAAGCTGCCAACAGTTTATGCTCGTGATTGCATAGAAAAAGTGCAGCCGACATTTCCAGTCAAGTTCAATGTACGCGAGACTG